>JAOXJP010037160.1:0-16563 GCA_025762735.1 Platanus orientalis
TATATATATATATATATATATATATATAGGTAATTTTAGGTGAAGACGGGTTTTGAACCCAGTCTGTGGTACAACACCCACAGACTTTACCAACTTAGCAAGCTGGCATCTTCTTTCTTCAGTAATTTTGAAGCAAGCTGAGAGGAAAAGATAAAACTTCTTTACAAGATTTAAAATAGAGATGATAAGAAGAAGGAAAACTGGAAAATGGAGGAACAGATGGAAGAGACTTACCTTCAGTCTGTTTTCTTCTTGCTTCTCTTCAACTCAATCTGTTCGATTCGTTCTTACCTGGCTTTTTAAAGACAACATAGGGAACCCCCTGCAATTACGGAAAACTCCCTACTAACGGTAAAAGACCTATCTATCTGTTAATAAAGCCCATATCTTAAGAAATGCAAGCCCAGCCCAACCTTTATATATCACCACAAGAGTCTGGAAATTTTATTGGTATTTAGAGAAGAAATCTCATATACAAAAATACACAATGACTATAGCAATTTCATCAAGTTTTGATCATAAAGCTAATAAATCGATTATATGCTCACATTGTAAGATTGCATGCACGTACCCACGCAGAAGCCTATGAAGAAGGTAGAACTACACATCCTTGTACAGCAAGCAAAGATGAGGAGAAGATGTCCACATCTCTCTAGGGAAACTACACATTCATGTAAGAAGCAGAAGACATGGAAAATACTCAAAGCATGGTAATCACTAATTTAGACATGAAAATCAATAAGAAGATGCAAGATCATCTTTAACAAGTCTTGATGAGGCTACTACTAGTAAAGGAAGAATACAACTGCATTTTTATAGATGTATTTGTATACTCTAGAGAGAAATAATTCAAAATGAATAACAAAATAGAAAGAGGTATTTGAAAATAATAAAAAATAAACTTTATAAAAGAATACAATAGAGACTAATGAGAATACATAGGTACCATCTATGTAGGTATAGTTGATATTCATCTCTTATTGCTAGTAGTTTCATCAGTACTTGCTGAAGATAATGTTGTAGCTTCTATTTGCATTGCCTTTGTGTATAAAGTATTAATTGTATTGCATTTTGTATTTTTCATATCTTTTACTGTTTTGCATGAATATGTATCGACCATTCCTGCTACACCGGAACATGTCTGTTTTCTTGCATCTTTGTCGGAAACATTTAACTGCACTTTTTTTTTTTATTGAAATTGCATGGAGGGGACTACCTTTTCTTTTCGGCTTCTACGTGCATGTAATCTTACGTAGACCTATAAGCGTAATTGCAATATCGAAAACTACATACTGCAAGATTCGATCATTTAATTTCCACAAAATTTGGAGAAGACAAAGGAAAGATGCCTTGACCATAATGATATTTAAAGTGCCAGACATTTCGTGCAAAAATAAATTCAACCATAACAATACTTCCATAAAACGACAACAAAAATGTTTCTCGATTATAAATTTTTCTTAACAGTCCAGGATGAGGTGGCACTTGTGATATTTCGGCTAAATTCATTTTTATCTTCTAGTTTTATAGATGTTAAATACCAGTGGATGGATTGCTTTTTACTAACATTCAAAGTCCCATTTTCAAGTTCATCTAGAGTAAGAGACCCCATGATTTTGAATAGAGTAATAGAATAACAACATTCCATATAGCATAAAACAAAACATAATTTTCTGTAGGCTATGTTGGCCTCACATGGGCTTCATCTGGTATTGGGCTCCTACAAGTTTGCCAAGGCTGGCCTTGAACCTTTGGGTGTTTTGGTATTTCGGTAATGTGGTTGACTGAAGAGCAGCGTTACTCTTAACTGGCTTGCACGTAAAAGAAAAACATCGTTGAAGGATAAATGCTGTGTCAGTAGGGCCTCCCTCGTTGTACCAATTGTCGGACGTAGTTTGAAGTCACCCATTTTTTGGTAACTGAAGCACGCAGCCCGAGAAAGGGTGTTTCGTAAAAAAAGGTCAAGGGAGGGTAATGGGTAGGTAAGAGTGTTCAGTCTTTTGCCGTCAGTCCTCTCGGGTGCACACGAGTAACCGAAGGAGATTGCGCGGGATCTACTTAGAGAACGAGAATCAGATCTTTAACCCCATACACTAAAAAACATACAAGTATGTGACCAAAAAGTGTGCGTGACACTCTGTGATTGTGATTGACATGTAATGTGCTTTTGATACTTTCCCTTCTTACTCTCTTTCACTTATTGTCTCCCGCGTTCTTTTTTACTTTCGTTGTACTTTCCTTTTCCATTTGGTTATGTCTGTTTGCAAAAATTTTGACAGAGGATTGAAGAAAGTGTGAAAAACTAACTTTTTTTTTCTTGATAAAAGGTTATGTTTCAGAATTGGAAAAGGATCTCTTACACCCAATTTTTCTGTTCCTTCATGTCCTTGCAAACAAATTTGGATGAAGGAGATCATTTTCCAATTGTGAAACATAACTTTTACCAATATATTTTTTAATTTCTCACAATTTCTTCAATTTTCTATCAAAATCTTTGCTAATAGACATAGCCCTTAGTCCTTGTGTAGAATTCACCTATAATGGCTACAATCGAATCCATTGAGTTTACATCATCTCCAATCTGAATGAACAGGTACCACTCCAGTCTCTTCTCAGGATGTGACATGATGTCTGACAAAGGGTGCATTAATAAATGCACAATACTTATTCATTGTGTATTTATCATAATGCCTTCCTTTCATCCTTGTGTATTGACTCAAACACTCTTTGTCATGGCAAATGTCACGCAATAATTGGTAAGGGAGTGGTACATGTCCATTTAGACTGGAGATGATTCAAACTCGATCCATTTGCCATATGTCATAATGGATTCCCAATGTTTGCTTGCATATGAAGTGTTTTTCTTAAAAAATGAGCCACTCAAGCGAGAATCTAAAATCAAAAAATTGAAGAAAATATCAATTTTCTTTTCTATCACAAAAAGCTCCACCTAAGGGTGGGCCAACCTGAGCATAGCCCAAAAAACCTGTTCGAGTTAAGCCCGACAAGGGCTCATGCTCGGCTTTAACTTTTTTTTATCGGACCGGGCTCAAGTTTACCTCCGTCTAATCCAAGGCTCGAACTTATATATATGTGTGTGTGTGTGTGTGTGTGTGTGTATAGCTTAATTGGTAAAAATAGTTTTTTGCAAAAGGTATTATGCTTGATTCTTAGTAAAATCAATGATTTTTTATATAAATCCATCCTTAGAATTAAATATATAAATTTCTAAGCTTTTAAAAATTAATAAATCTTATAGCTCAATTAGTTAAAGCATTACTTATTACATAATAGGTATTGAGTTTAAACCTAAATTTCTAGGCTTAAGACCATACTATAATTATTGGGCTAGGGCCCGGACCTACCATGGGCCCGCCCAAGCCCAACCTATGCCCAACCCTAGCTCTACCCCTTTCTCTTGTGTTTGACAAAGGCTTCCTGGTTGTTTTAATGGCCAAATCTGATATATTTTTCTACCGCTTGTGAAGGAAATTAATGTTCATGACTTCTGGCTATAGATCGATTGCTATGTAGCTGCAACATACACAAAAGCTAGTAAGTATAGACACTAACACAGGTACAATATGGTCATGACAACTCTTAAAAAAGTATGATATGATACGAGCATGGATGCAACAATTAATTAATTAATATTTTATGCTAGATTTTATAGTAATTTTAAAAATAAATAACAAGTAACATAGTGTGAATCCATTAGCAATAAATGATCATTCTTAACCAGCTCTAGTTGTGAAATGATTGTGGGGTTGTTTGACAAACCCTTGAATATTTGAGGAAAGGACAATAAAAAGCCAAAATAATTCATTCCCCAAATAAAAAACTGTGGTAATGAAAGAAAAGCAGAAGAAGAGAGAACTCAATATAAAATTTGATAACCAAGAAATATAAAAACCCTAACTTACCTGAAGACGAAAGCGTATGCTATATTTCATTTTCCTTTTTTTTTTTTTCAACATTCTTCTTATTTTCTTCATTCCTTCTCTTCTCATCTTCCTCCATTTTCTCTTATCACAAGGCCGAGGTCGTTGGTTTTGTAATTCAACGGCTTTCTGTTTCCTTTATTGTTTCATTCTTAACCTTATTTACTATAACAACTTTATTTTTTGGTATTTCTTTAATTAACTCATTTTTTCAGTCATTTTGCCAAAAACTCCCTAATTGTTGTGTCCTAGACAATGAACCGAGCTAGCTCAGAGCTTGGCTCATTAAGAGCAGGGCCTGAGCCTTGTTTTAAGCTCAATGAACCAAGCTTGAGCTTTTATTTAAGCACATTTATTAAGTGAGCTTGAGCCGAGCTTCACCAAGCTCAGCTCGCTAAAAGCTCGGTTCATTAAGAGCTTGGTTTAGTTAATAAGTTCATAATAAAATTATATATAGAAACAATAGTAATGTTAAGACAAATTAGGCTAATGGACCATTAAGGATGTTAAGTTTTTTCTTTTTTAATGGTGAGCCGAGCCTAAGCTTACCTTCACAAGCCTGAGTGAAGGTTCAGCTCCGCAATTTAGGGTTTGGCCTTCATGTGACATGTCCGAGCTGAGCTAGGCCAACCTTAGCTTGTTGACAGCCCTACTTAGAAGTATCCTAACGTGTTTTAACCATGTTGCCGATGTATCAAAAAAATATTTTTTATTCTTTGACACATTAGAATCACCCATGCAGAAGTATCATAAGAGTGTCCATATCCAATAAGTGTTGGAGAAGAACATGTCGAGCTAGCACTCCGTATTAGATTGAGACCTTGCAAGCAATGGATCGCCATCAAGAAGTTTTCAGTGAACTTAAGTAAAAGATTAACAAAGACATTAATGCTCCCTCCAACTGGCTCTTAAAACCCTTATTCACTTCCATGGTTAAGGTTTAGTTCGTCGTGTCTTTGCTCCCTCCAACTGGCTTTTAAAAACCTTATTCAGTTCTGTCGTTAGGGTTTGGTTCGTCGAACTAAGGATCGAGGACAAGTAACTAAGTAAGTGCTTTCAGCCCTTTGTTTACATTATCCCTCAAAGATATTGTGTATAGATCGATTCCGGATTTGTTGTTCCATCCATTTCGGTTAGTCACACCTATGGATTCTCATATTGCAAGTACTATTTCAGTTGGTGCCTTCCATCTCCTTTGATCTAGTTCCTTAATTGATCCTCCCTTGTCCCCCCTACCTATATCAACCTTTGTTTTTGACTACTAGAGGTCATTTATTTTCTATCCCACTAGTTGAGGTGAAAGAACCGAGCACTAGATTTTACCAACATATTTTCAGGCAAATAGATCCCAGAAAAAACATCGGATTCACTTTATAACTCATTTTCATCTGTACGTACCTGTGTGGATTCTATGAGGTGTAGAAGCTCTTAGCCTTAAATATTGGATCCGTATCACCTGCGATGCAATTGTTGTGCTGAATTTTTACAGCAAGAGACATGGGGTTGGGGCTATGCATTTTTTGGAGGGGCCCACCACCCCCCAGCCCCCCAAAATGGGCCCCACCCCATGTCTCTCGCCATAAAAATTCGGCTCATTTACTTGCATCATAGTGATACGATTCCTTAAATAGGGGTGGCAATGTTTGACATGACCCGTGAACTCAGGGGGTTGACGCATCAGCACCGAAAAGTGATTTACACCGTTTGGGGGGTGCGCTTATCACTTTTCGGCACTGATTTCATGCGCACATGTTTGGGTTGATTGTAAATGGATTTCAGGTCACAACGATTCAACCCACTTTGACACGATTAATAAATGAGTCGGGTTCGGGTTGAGCCATATAATCGTATACCCTTATCTCAACATGACACAAACCCAACCAGCCAACATAAATTGCCACCCCTGGCCTTAATGAAATATAGTTAAAAAACTATTATGTGATGAAAAGGTGTTTTGAGTCTTTTAGAGCAACTTTAAATTGACGAGTGGTGTATTGGGTTAAAAGTGTCAACAGAGCATGGTTATTAGGATCCTGATCCAGACCGTCCTATGATCCTAAATCATTTAATGATCCGACTCTCTCCCAAAACCTTAAGGGTGTAGGTTCCCATTCCAAATCATGGGATCTCATAGGATTGCAATCCCACAATGATCATTATTGATCCTACAAATCATGTTGTTGGTCTTTTTTTTCAGTGGGTTAATGAAATAAACATTTAGGCTTTTAAGCCTAATTTAATTATAAAAAAACCCACTCTTTACAAGCATGCAAGCCTTTTCTGACACAAATTTTTTAAAATATATATTTTTAAAAACAAAAAAAATTATAATTTTATTATAGAAAAAACCCTACCTCCGATTCATTCGAGACTTGATAGTGATGACTAACTACCAAATCATTTGAGGTTCATAACATTAGTGATAATGATAATGATGATGTGTACGAAAATGCATCAAGGGATTTTACCAATTTTTCTATAGATGATGTGGGTGCTAGCAATGACATTGATGAAGATGTTAATAACAAAAACCATTTGAGAAAAAACATTGAACTCAATAATGTAGAACTTGGTTTAGATAATTAAATGTTCATACTTATTTGTGTTGTTGTTACTTAAGTGAAAATGGATAGAAACATGAACCATTTAATATGAGTTCGTTTAATTATTTTAATATGTTTTGTTATTGTGGTGTTAGAACTTTGAAAACATTGTAATCTAAATACTTAATAACTAACTAATTAATTTTTAAATAAATTGTATTGAAAAAAGTATATTATTTTAGTTAGTAAAAATGTAGAGTATAGAAGTTGTATTATATGAAATTTTATCCATTTTTTAAAATAATTTTAATGATTCTTTAATATATATTATTATTGGTGATTATTCATTTTATTTTTTTACCAAAAGTAGAATTTTTATGATCCTCATCCGATCCACGAGACCCCTACCAATCCTACATAGGATCTCGCTTTCACAACCTAGCAACGGATTACTCAGTTGAAAATATAGGTATTTAAAAAGAGGTACCAAATTCAAAAACTCTATCATATGTCAATACGTGACATCGTCTACAGAGGTTTTTTCTTCACAGACAGTCATTCTCTCTCTTTGTTTTTAGTAAATAGCACATGACTATTTCAGTGTCAAATACAAGCTGAGGTCCTTGAGACTAGGGTCGAGACCGGTAGCATCGTCCAGGAATAATATAAAGGCCACAGAAGAAAGCCTCAGAGGGTCCGCCTTTGAAGAGTGGTAAAAGCTTGGCATTGTAGTGTAAATGAAACAACGTGTACAGAGTAACATAATTAGGGGCACTAATTGTGTAGAGGCACTCATACAATTTTAAGCACAATGATATAGATATACATGTGCGAAGCGATCTTTACATGACATGCTTACAGGACGACGAATAACTTACACGATACCTCTTAAATGAAAGAATGGTTGATTATGTTTGTGCCCTGTATTCATGGACTGCTTCCATGGTTTCAGATACGAGTAAAGCCTCTTTGAGCTTGGCATGTTTCTCCAGCTGCTTGGAACCACACCACCACGAAACCGTGAAAATCCAGTCATTAGTTTTACTTCCTTATTCGGATGCCAGGGATGTCTCTCAAACCCATCTTGGATACTGTTTTCCTGTACAGTGCAGGAGGTTTTTGCAAGCCAATTGAATCACAAAATCGGTTTGCCAGCTCTACTAGCATGGTTTTATCTCTTCCTATCTCCCTGATTGAATTGTAGTACCCAAGCCAGGCATGGTATGCTGCTTCCTTCACACTAGCATCAATCTTCAACATTGAATTCTCCAACTGCAAGTAGAAACAGGTTTCACATGTTACAGAACTGTGTCAGGTTTGAACTCATGGAAAGGCTTCAATTTTGACATCGATCATTTGCCCTGTGCTGATTAAAAGTATGAAATTTGGTTCCACTCCATTAAATAGAATAACATAAATATGCCTTCATTCCATATACTCACGAAAGTAAACATATAAAGCCTAGTACAATAATAATAATAATAATAATAAAAATAAAACATATATGAACTAATAGAAGGAACTAAACATCTCCACAGATATAATCTAAATGCATAAATAAATTAGAGTCCTAGAGAGAAACCTTCAGTTTCATATCTGAATCTAATCGCGGTAAATGAGACTTCTCAATAGGCAGATCTTTTATTTCATCTAAAAAATATTCTTCCCATGGTGCAAGCAACAGAATGCCTTCTCCTTCTTTGCCTTCACGCCCAGTCCTTCCAAGACGATGTATGTATTGTTCTCTGTCAGAAGGAATACCTACCTAAGGATTGCAAAATTTCCCACATTAAGTATACTGAAACAAATTCATATTCCTAGCACAGCACAAACAACTGGTGGATGCATAATCACACAAGAGCCTGTGGCTGTTTTTTTGTGCATCATTCTTGCTGGTGTATCAATACCATTCTTGCCCACAAAAATAAGCAAGAAAATATTACATTATTCATCTTAAATAATGCATATATAGTTTATAGATCTCAGGGACACGGTACTCTTCTACCAGGCAGTTGCATCATTAAACACAATGTAGTAGAGTGGAAGATCATGCTGAGTGTTAAGGCTAATGCATATGGTGTACATATCTACCAAGCATAAAGCCCAATAAATTAGCATCGTACAAGGCAGTTCCATTATTAAACACAACACAGTAGAGTGAATGACCATGCTGAGTTTATTGGCTACCTGAATCACCAGAGTAACGTCGGGATAATTCATTCCACGAGCTGAAACGTCGGATGTAACAAGAATCAACCGCTTCGATTCACGAAACTCATCAGATATACGAGTACGATAAAGTTGAGGCTTCCTAGAATGCATTTCCAGGACATTCATTTTCATCTCTCGGAGCAGTAGAAATATAAGTGATGTCACCATTGCAGTTGTGCAGAAAACAATAACCTACATGCAGGTTGCATAATGAGACCAGAAGTATTGATTTATCAAACAAAAGTAAGCCAGAAACTAGCATTCCAACCTTGTAATCAAGCATATGTGCGATATGCTCCTTCAGAAGGTGGTGTACAATTTGAAAATGCAGTTCATGTGGTGCAACAAGATACGACTGCTTAACCTGCAACCAGCAAGCCCAAAGGTGTGTGAGAGCTAGGCTCCCCACTGTCATTCTAGTAAATGTAGTGTGCCAATCATAAATGATATTGGGTAAGAAGAAATGCTGAGAGTCAAAGTCTGGTAGCATTCTACAATGATGTTCATCCATTTCATTGCAAAGAGTCTGAAACAAATAGAACACGGGTTTCTAATCCTTTATAGTACAGGCAATAGGGTTGATAGATACAGGAAGCATCAGTGATATAACAATAATACACAAATAGTATATTTTTATTTCACTAAAATCTATTCCAGGTGCTACCTAACACAAAAAAAATGGTCATGAGAAACATATCAGGTAATCCTGTAAGCGGCATACTAAAGTTGACTTTCATTTTCCTTTTTCCCCCCTTTTAAACATGCAGTGATTTTTATTGTGTTAATCAAAATAATTTCTTCAGCAGGCAGTTCATACTTGGTAACAATATTGGTATTTAGTACCTAGAGCAACTAAAAACCGGAAATCAATACTGAACACTCATCATACCTTGGCAGGAGTTTCCAAGCCACCAAAACCCACTGTATCAATAAAAACATGTTCCTTTTTCAAGACAAGTTGTGAAATCCGGCGAACCTGTAAATTTGTAAGTTAAGCACAAACACAGCACTGTGCCACTTTATATAGGTTATCAACATAGCCAAAGTTTCATCTTTGAATGAAGAAAACCAAAGAAAAAAAAATTAACAAACCAACCTCTTTTGGAATAGTAGCAGAGAACAGCAAGGACTGCTTTTGACGTGGTACACAATCAACAATCTTCTCTATATCCTTTCTGAACCCTAAATCTAGTAAGTGGTCAGCTTCATCAAGAATAAGCATTTTCAAGCCCATCAAGCGCACAGAGAAGCCAGATTTGTTCTCAACATGATCCAATAACCTACCAGGGGTTGCAACTATAATCTGCAAAAGGTTCACAAAGAGTAACAAAAAACTTGTTAATGCATTAATAAGCAAGCGAGAACAGAAATGCTTACAAACAAGGAACCAAAAACATGCATAACATTGGGAAAACCTGGCATAGATCAGATTCTAGACGTTTCTGATCATCCTTGAACCGTGTACCTCCAATTAGTGTTTGAACACCTATGCCATCATGGTACTTTACCATAACATTGGCTTCTGCAGCAATTTGACTAGCGAGTTCCCTTGTGGGGCAAAGAATAAGAACAAGTATCGGTGGCACCCGCTGGCTTGCCGTGCTACTTATAGCCTTTAGAACTGCTTCAATTGCAGGAATCTGTTTTTGTTTAACAAAGGAATTGGAGAAAGAAAGACTGAAGTATTACAAAACAAAATCAAGAACATAAAAAGGACAAGTGAAGTACCAAAAAGGCTGCACTTTTTCCTGTGCCAGTTTTAGCTTTGACCAAAGCATCCTTGCCTGCTCCAGATTGATGATAACCATAATTTATTTACATAATTTGTCATAATTCTTATCACAAGACATTCCCCATAAGAAGAAATGACTCAGTTAAGATCTATAAAATTGTACTTCACAAGAAACGACAAGGATAAAGTAATGATGATAGAGGGAATGGATAAAAGCATCAAATCAAATATCAAATATATTAACAGGTAAGAGAATGTCATAGGCATATGTGCATTGCTCCAGCATGGAGGACATTCAGAGTTCAACTCACAGTCTTCTTCTTTCATTTATTTATTTATTAATTTATGTTTTTTATGAATAGTTCACAACCATGTTGTGGACACTAATAATCATCGAAAAAGGTCATTACCCAGTGTTGGTCCCATAATTATGGGGTGCTGGGAGGGGTGGATGGGAAACAGACCTAACCTTTGGCTTTTTACACAAAGTGGTTGCCCACCGGACACTAATAATCATCATAGTAAGAAAAATAATACATAAAGCAATCCCCATTATACAAATAAAGGACCCTTATATTTAGTTTAAAGAGTGAGATAACTTTCTTTTATGATTAGAGAGAACAAATTTCATTGAGAAACCACACTCAAGCACAAGTAACGGGATGCATCAGCATGAAGGAGCTGGAAAAAATATTAACAAATTAAACAAACAAAGAATATAAACAATATACCGTCGAGGCAAACAGAAAGAGTTTTCTCTTGCACCGTTGTCATTTGCACATAGCCAGCCAATGAAAGTGCCTTCACTGTCAATGGAGAAATGCTGCACTCATCAAATCTGGGAAATAAAAACAGGCAAAGTTACCTACATGACACAAAGATATAAAAATAATCTGACCAAAAACTCAATACACACATCTATAATCAATTTATACACAAGGCCAGTGTTAACCGCATTTTGCAGATCAGTATTTTTAATGTAGAGAAATTCTCAATCAACCCTCAAGATGAAAACTATAATTGAAAGGAGATTGAAATACAGAGGTGCAGAAAAAGCAACACGTTAAGCATACCTAAGAAAAACATTTACAAATTAAAAGTATATTTCAAACTCCACTAAGCAGCTGTTTACTGCAATCTTTAAGACATAACGATCAGAAAAAAAAAAGTCTGTTTTTAAAATAGGATCATGTTTCACCCAACAATTTACTACTTCTTTATTACAATTTGAATTTTTCGAATCTAACTACTCCATAACAATGAACAATGCCACAAGTGGTAAACCTTTTCTGACTAAGAAGTGATTCCTCCTCCTGTTTCCCTGCATCTTCAGTCAAATTTCTTCTGTTAAGCTCATCCCGAATTGACTGGATTTGCTCTGAAAAATGACTCTCAACTTCTCTGAACGGTACTCGTCTCGTTGTTTTTATATCATAATTGCCCAAAGCAGCTCTGCTCATCATCTTCTTTACATTCGTTCTACCTTTCGGACCCAAATCTTCCTCTGGTTCCTCTTCACTGAAGTTAAACCTAGGCCATCTTGAATTTCTAACAGTTTTCCCCTGCAATTCCTTAGACTCCCTGGAAGAAGGCTTTATCAAATCATTCTCCAAATTGCTGTCCTCATCATCTTCACTAGACGAACTCTCATTTCTTCGGAATCTATATCTCGGCCTCAATCTCCTTCCAGCTTCAACCGAATAATGTCTAGTTTTCAACGAATCAATTACCGATTTTCGTCTAACATGATGATTATCAGTCAGATTTCGCCTATCCGAAACCAATTTTCTCAAATCAATAGGGGTCTCGACCGCCTTATTCTTCACAGGAGGTCGAGGGGGAGCCGATTTCAGGGGGCCGTCGTCTTCGTTCCAAAGATCTTCAGCTCCTTCCTTCATGAACCGGTCGGCGAGGGCCTTCACGTGATCTTTTGCCGTCATAGGATTGACATTGGCCGACGATTCGGAATCCAACGACGGCTCTACCGACTTCCCGGCGAGTTTGGCACGGATTTGGGATCTGATTCTGGCCTGGTAAAGCTGCTTTTCCTGATCGAGAAGCTTTCGTTCCTTCTCTTTCGCTTTCTTCTCGTGTAACCGCTTCCACTGCCATTTGTTGAGACCGCCGGGGAACGTTCGGGGCCCTCCGCCCATGGAGCGGAGGAATGAGAGGTTGCAGAGAAGTTTCGGGACTGTTCTCGAATGTTCGCGAAGGAGAGATGAATACATGGGTCCTGTCCTGGAGAAGACGAAGAAGATGATCGTTTCAGTGAAGACTGGTAGGGGTTTAGGTTTTAGACAGAGAAAGTGCGGGGTTTAGGGTTTCGCAGGGCTCAAATGTGGCGCGTTAACGGTTTGACCGTATTTCTGTAAGGTACACTCTAGTCCACGTGTTTGACACGAGCGAGTTAGAGCCGTTACACGTGCGAGAGGTGGGGCGAGAGATGTAAAAGCACGGACGGCAATTCCATTCCAGAGAGTACCATTTTCTTGCTCAAGGATCGGAATCCCTCACAGGTAAGAAACGGAACACCTCCCTAATTAGGGTTTTACTTTGAGACATCTTTCGATCTGCGTTTGGATTTGCAGCTGAGGAAGAAAAAGAAGGAGAGCAATCATGGGAGGAGGAGACCACGGCCACGGAGAGGGAGCTCATGGAGATTTCAGAACCAAGGTTTGGAGCATGACTGGAGGCCCGTATTGCAGGCCTAAGCACTGGAAGCGAAACACGGCCATCGCCATGGCCGGCATATTTCTTATCTGCATCCCCATCGCCATGAAATCTGCGGAGCTTGAGGTTTTAGTTTCTCTCTATCTCACTACTTCTTGTTATGTACATTTTAGATTTTTGTCTGTTTTTGCCATTCGATTGTTCTACTGTGGAAGATCTGGATTTGGTGCTTCTAAGAGTTGAAGTATTTATTGAATTATGGGATTTTCTTTTTTGGATATGATCTGAGATTCGGATTAGTTGGGGTTAGGTTATTAAGGTGTTGTTTTGTATGTAAGCGAAGTATAGTGATCCTAGATTTCTGGATGCGTTGATTGCAGTTTCTGTAGCTGCTCAATTTTGTGCTCATTGTTCTGTGTTTCATGTGTTTTGGGGGTGGAAAATGGGCAAGTGGTTGTAGAACTGGGAATTTTCTGGGTCACTTGTAAGTAATTTTTTATAAGGAGTAATACAGAGAGTAGATGAAGAATGGAATGCTCTCAATATTGTGAGTTGACAGTATTCAACATTTCGCAGCCCGTCAAATTGGAGATCACTTTTTGATCAAATTGTCTAGGATAATATATTAATGCAAGAATATAGAAATCCCATGGGTATTTTTTAGACAATGCAAAAAACCGATAGAATGCAGGATGGAAACAGATTGTGTGGAAGTATGGACATTGAGTGTGACCTTCTGGAACATATTAGGGATGTGAATAATCACAAGAACTCTTGGAAAAGTGAAAGTGTTAGTCATCTTTTATTCATTTTTCTTTTTCTTGCGGCTTAGTGTTGTTTCATCCCGGGCTTAATGCAACCTTTGTAACATAGATGCTTTTAGAGCTGAAGCAGTTATACAGCTTGGTAGTGAGATTATGGATATATGCGGACAGTCTTTGTTATTATTATAACTGTATTGCTATTAAAATGTTGAAAATATTAGTCTTCTGTTCTGATCTGACCAATAAATATATTTATCTGGAGAAAATAATCGCATAGGAGGTAAGCAACATGAATAAGCACAATCTCCAACCAAAATTAAAAGGTTATTCAGTTACCTTTCCAACAATGTGAGTTGGGAAAGTTATGGCCTAAATACTGGCATGATATCATTTTTGACAGGATTTAGCTGTTTTAGAGTTTTATTCGTAGAAAGTTTATTTATAATGAAATTTGGAAAGCATGGGGTGTGAAGGCTATATTTGTGCCTTGTAAATCAAAATTGATAATTGATTATTGACAAATGAATGAAATTTGAAGGCTATGGCTTTGTTCTCTAGTGTAACTCCAGAATTTTGAAGGTGTGATGCTTTTAACCCTAGGTATGATTGCCTAGGTTTTTTTTCCTTTTTTTTTTTTTTTTTTTAAATATTTATTATCAAAAATTTCTATTCACATCTACCATATATCAATATTACTGTTCATTCATAAAAAAATGTTTCTGCTAATGGGGTACTGTTCATATAAAGTTTTCTGTTCTTTTTACATATTCTATCATGTGTGTTTCAAGTTTATTTGCTGTAGAATTCTTTAATATATAAGATCTGAATAGATTCTATTAAATCTAATCGTACAACCCTAATTTTCTTTTCAACCTTAACCCTACATATATTAGTCCCGTAACTCTATTCCACAATTCTCATAAAACCCCACACCTTTCTTTTTATACCAATTTTCATTCTTACCCTTTAAATTTTCTGTATATTATAATTTTATTCTTTCTCAACCACAAAACCCTGTTGTAATAATTCAAAATCCAGCAAATTCAACCTTTCCATAAACCCTAGATCTTCCCTTGGGTTATACAGCAGAACGTATTACAACATTAGATCATGCCCTTGGTTAAGCAAGCAAGAGGTCCTAGCTATGAGCAGGTTGGACAGATTTTTGGTGTCTTCTTATTGGGAAGACGGGTTTTGTTATGCTCATTAGGAAGGTCCTTTAAATCCAGCTTCGGACCACTTGCTTATCTTGCTGTGGAGCTCGGACAGGCCAGGGGGTCCAAAACCTTGTTCGGTTTGAACTTATGTGACTGGAAGTGCCAAGGTTTGAACTTATGTGGCAGGAACTCCTTTCATTTCAAAGGTTCTGCTGGCTACATCTTTGGGCTGATGCGCTTAAGTTGTACATTACGTGGTGGAACTAGGAGGAGTTCAGACCTGTTGAGGAGTTCAAATGGAGATGATTGTCCAGAACTCAAGATCTGGAGAAAAAAAAAGGAGCAGGAGGGTCAGCTTTTGTCAGAAGAAAGGAGAAGGAGATCGTGGAGTATTCCAATCTGATCTGGTTAGAATAAATCAGTTGGAGACAGAAATCCAAGGTGTCATGGTTAAAAGAAGGCGATTGGAGCACTCAATTCTTTCATAAAATCGTTAACCTCATAATTCAAACTAATAGACTCAAGAAGCTGCGGATGGGGGTGGGTGATTGTTATATTGAGGGGGAGGACGGATTGGCTAAGGAGGTCATCTTGTTCTATAAGGATCTGTACTCTGAACCATTTGCCAGACATCCTATGCTTGATTGACGTGTGTTTCATAGCATCTTGAAAGAAAGCAGGAGCACCAGTTGGAGAGGCCCATTGATGATGAAGAAGTCATTGCCGCCCTTAAGAGTACGAAGGAAGACAAGGCCCTTGACCGGGAGGGAATCCCCATGAAATTCTTTGAGGTCTTTTGGGATATGTTGGGTAAGGAGATCATGGGTATTTTTGCTACACTTCCATGCAGGGTCTTTGGGATGTGAAAAGGAAGATTGGCCAATCAAATATTTGGGTCTACCTTTAGGTGGTAAGTGGTAACCCGAGGGCACTTGCATTTTGGCAACCTGTGTTGGAAAAAATGACAAAACGACTGGGAGCATAGAAGCATAACTACCTCTCACGAGGAGGTCGAATTGCATTGATAAAATCGACTCTTTCAAATTTGCTAATCTATTACTTTTCCATATTCAAAGTCCTTAGGAAAGTGATCAAAACTATTGAGAAAATGTAAAGAGATTTTCTTTGGAAACCAAGAGAGAACAAGAAAGACCATTTACTAAACTATGAGGTGGTATGTAGGTCAATGGATAAAGGGGGATTGGAGCTTGGTAAACTCTCAATTAGAAATGATGCTCTATTGGCAAAATGGTTATGGAGGTTCCCTCATGAGGAGGAAAACATGTGGCATTCTGTAGTTGAAGCTAAATATGGATTGGATGTCAACGGCTGGGATGTTAAAATTGGGGGCAGAGCTCGAACTTCATTTCTACGAAAGAACATAAGCAGAATCGTCCCTTTGTTTCTCCCATTCATTAGATATGAAGTGGGAAGAGGGGATAGAGTAAAATTTTGGGAGGATAAATGGTGGAAGGAGGGAAACCTGACCGTCAAATTTCAAAGAATTTATTCTATCTCATCTAAGAAAGGTCTACCAATCTCCTC
>JAOXJP010037171.1:0-30897 GCA_025762735.1 Platanus orientalis
GTCATGCTAACAAACAAAAGCTTAGCCAAAAGATTTTGGGCTGAAGCTATCAATACTACGTGTTATGTATCTAACTGAGTTCCACTAAGACACCATATGAATTATAGAATGGCAAGAAGCTAAGTATAAAATACTTCAAGGTGTTTAGAAGTACATGCTATATCCTAAGAGATAGGGAAAACTTAGGAAAGTTTGATTCTGAAAGTGATGAGGCAATTTTTCTAGGATATTTAACTAGGAGAAAAGTCTTTAGAGTCTTCAACAAAAAGACTCTCACCATAGAAGAATCTATAAATGTGCTCATTGATGATCACATAAAGAATGATGTTAAAAGAGAAGGTATATCATCACATGAAGAAGAACTAGTTGCCTTGGATCTTAAATCTAAAAAAGAAGATGTGGAGATAGAATTCACCCCAAAAACTTAAGGTTAACTAATGACAAGGAGTAAAGACCAGAAAAAAAAATAGAAAATATACTTAGTCACCTTTGCTTTACTTCCAAAATAGAACCCAAGAAGGTAAAAGAAGCATTAAAGGATCCGGATTGGATCAATGCAATACAGGAGGAACTAAATCAACTCAGAAGAAATGATGTGTGGTACCTCACAGAAAGACCAAGTGACAAGAATGTCATTGGCACATAGTGGATATTCAGGAACAAGCTTAATGAGCATGGCACCATCAGTAGGAATAAAGCTAGACTAGTTGTCAAGGGATATACACAGATTGAGGGCATAAATTTTGAGGAAACATTCGCCCTTGTAGCTAGACTTGAGTCCATTAAGATCTTATTATCCATTGCATGCTATCTAAAGTTCAAATGTTATCAAATGGATGTTAAGAGCGCCTTCCTAAATGGAATACTTAAAGAAAAAGTATTTGTAGAACAACCCAAGGGATTTGAGGATCCTCAACTGCCCAACTATGTCTACAGACTCAAGAAGGCACTGTATGGTCTTAAACAAGCTCCTAGAGCCTGGTATGAAAGACTCACAAAATTTCCTCTTGATAACCATTTTGATAGGGAGAGTGTTGATAAGACACTTTTTTTATCAAAAGAAGAGAGGGCAACATACTCATAGTGTAGATTTATGTGGATGACATCATTTTTGGCTCAACCTGTGAGGAAATGACACATGGTTTTGCACAAACAATGAAGTCTGAATTTTAAACGAGTATGAAAGGAAAATTAAAGTTCTTCCTAGGTTTGCATGACAAACAAACTCCTCATGGCATCTTTATAAGCCAAATAAACTTTGCCAAGGACCTTGTGTCCAAGTTTGGTTTACAAGAGTCCAAACCTACTGACACTCCAATCAGCACTAGTGACAAGATCACTAAAGATTCAGGGGGAGCGGATGTTGACTTCACCTACTATAGGAGCGTTATAAGAAGTATGCTCTATCTTACAACAAGTAGACCAGATATCTTATTCAATGTGGGTGCATGTGCTAGATATCAAGCGACACCAAAAGAGTCGCATCTCAAAGCAGCCAAAAGGATTATCTGATATGTTCATGGGACATCAAACTTTGGCGTTTGGTACCCATATGAAACCACCCCAGAGATTTTCAGGCATTCAGATGCGGACTGGACTAGTGATGTAGAAGACAGAAAAAACACTAGTAGATGCTGTTTTTACATTGGCAATAATCTTGTATTTTGGCATAGCATGAAAAAAAACTCAATTTCATTGTCAACTGTAGAAGTTGAATACATTGCAGCTGGAAGAGCATGTACTTAACTTCTTTGAATGAAGCAAATGCTTAAGGACTATGGAATTGTACAAGGTACAATGAGCCTATTTGTGGATAATCAAAGTGCAATTAGCATATCAAAGAACCCAGTTTAACACTCAATAACCAAGCACATTGATAATCGACACCATTTCATTAGGGAATTGGTAGAAAAAAAGAATGTGGTTCTGTCCTACATAAAAATTAAGGATTAGCTTGTAGACATCCTAACAAAATCGCTTGATTCTCATCGGTTCGAATACCTTTGAAGTGCCATTAGACTATGCACTTTATAGAACAATCGAAAAATGGGCAAAATGAGCAGGTAAGGTGGTCAAAGAGGCAAACAACATAGAGGGAGAGTTTTTGCAAAGAAACAGGGATTTTGATCCCTGATCGATCATGAGATCTATGATCGATCAGGTGTGGTCAATCACAAACAATCCGTGATCGATCGGGGCTGCGAATTCTACTTCTCCAGGATTCGTGATAGCCAATTTCAGAAAGTTAAAAAAATCTCTCTAATTGGTTCATTTCTCATTTTTACAGAACCCTAAACCTCCCTCATCTCTTAGAAACCCTAACCCTAGCCTTCATACACCATTCCTTCTCCAATCCATCACCATGCCTCGCTACAAATCTATTGGGAAGAAGAGGGCATCCAAGGAATCATCGGGATCACAAAGGGGAGGTTCCAAAGGGAAGGAACTGGCAAGCTCTTGTACACCACCACCAAAGAGATCAAAGAAGCAAAAGGACAGTTCATTCTCTCCATTCTAGGATGAGTTAAGTCAGGCACACTATGAAACCACCTTTTCTACAAGGGGTTTGCTTATTGAGAGGCCTGTGGCTCTAAATGCCTTACGAACCATTCAACTTTATGAGATTATCAATGCTCGTGGGTGGATGCCAGTGTTTTTTATCAAGGGACCCGTTCATGATGAAGCGGTAAGACTCTTTTATTCTAATATTTTTGATGAAAACTATCAGACTAGATCCTTTTATTCTTCAGTCTACAAGATCCCCATTGCTATCAACCCCAACTACATTTCTACATTTTTGGGGATTCCAAGGATTCCAAATGCGATTCCTTTTCCACCTCTGCAAATGACCAAAGAGGATAAGGCATCAATGACGATGTGCCTATGTGGGAAGAAGATCAAATGGACCACCAATCTCTCTAAAAGCCATTGCAGGCAGGTTGTTCATTTTTTATTTCTTATCTTTACCTACATCCTACTTCCTTCGACGCATAGGAGTGGCCTCACCTCGCACATGACATATCTGATCGACTCGATTCTGGAAGGGAAGCACATTGATCTCCCTTCCATCATCTATTTCTTCTTTTTGAGGGCCTCTACTACTGGTCATTCTACAGGTAGCTTACCATTTATAGTCCTCATATCACAGATCCTCAAGGCATAGAAAGTGCCTTTACAGTCCAATGTTCCTCCTCACCAGACCTCTCCTTTTAGGTTGAGCACACTTCAACGGATGCATATTTTAGATACGACTGGAGCTCAGCCTGTTGGCACTGCTTTCCGTGTCCCTCCAGCTCGCTCTGCCTCTGCCACTGCAAAGAAGAGGATGATGGATCTTTTGCAAAATATCCTCACTAAAGTGAAGAAGAGCCTGAAAAATCAGAAGACTCTTTGCAAGAATTAGAAGGTGATTATGATTTGCCTATCTATTGCCACTCCAAAGGATCCTCTTACATTGCTTTCCCTCAGCGATGATGATTCTGAGGATGAGGTTATAGGTGAGGCACCCCTCAATGGGGAGGACTTGGGAGATGAGGATGAGAACGATGATGGGGTAGCAGATGGTGATAAGGAGGATGAGGATGACGAGGAAGAAGAAGATGAAGAAGAAGGAGAAGACTCTGAAGAAGGAGATGGAGACGAGGAAGAGTCTGATGGTTGATGTGTCTTTTTGTTTTTGGTATGGTTATTTTCTATATTTCTTTTTGGATGAGTTATGTTTTACTTTTTGCACTAGTACTTTGAGACTTGGGATCTCAAGTGTTTTTTGTGAATTTTTGTGGATCAATGCTAGTATCTGGTCCATTTGGGTTACTATTTGGTCTATTGGGGTATCTCTTTTCTTCTACTCTATATAGGTATCACTATCCCTTTGCAATTGCATGACAAAAAGGGGGAGAACAACATAGGGGGAGTAGTGTTTTACTGATGAGTTGAGCATAACTAAAATGAGCAAACTGCAAGTTTCACTTTTAAATGTTCACACATCATGCAATGTTTACAATTGTGATTATTATACTCACTATGCTTGAAGAAGGTATACGTATTGTGGATGTGTGTAGGTTTTCAGGTACTAAAAGTGAAATGAGGTCAATGACTAATGGGCATTCAAAGGCAGCTAAGTTTTAGTTATTTATTTATATGAGTCTGTATGGTTGGTCTTATCCTGTACTTATCTTGGTCTTTTGTAAAGTTTGATTATGTATTTAAAAGGGTTGTAAAGGGTTTTTCCATGTAATTGACAAAGGGGGAGATTGTTAAGAAAAGGTATTATCAATCCCATGGTCAAAACAAGAGAGTTGTGCTGTAATATGTCAAGTCCAAGGAAGTGAAGACAATAAAGGACCAAAAGACCTACAAGACCAAGACAATGACAAGTCAAAGGAAGTGAAGAACAAGACTCTAGAAGAAGACTCATTGTAAGGATGCCAAAGTTGAAGACTGACAAAGAAAAGTTTAAGGGATGCTCATGACAAGCACAACCTCGAAAAATACCCACACTTTTCACAATGCACTAAAACAATTGAAGTAAAATCTAAGATAAAGTGTGAAGTACTAAAAAAGGTCATATGGCATTGGTGATTGTCCCAGAAAGTTGGGAGAGAAAGATCTAAACCAAAAAGGGGCATAACAGAAAAAAATTATAGACCCTGATCGATCACAAGATCTGTGATCGATCACTACTAATCGATCACAAGTGAAAATTCAGGCCATTTTGAAAACTCTTGAGAGTTGTGATCTTAGTGCCTGATTGATCACACTTTCGTGATCGATCACAAAAAAAGTGTGATCGATTATGGCCGTAAATCTCATAAAAATTATATTTTATTTTGGAGATTCCAATCTGAGAAATCTCAAGACTTGTTCATTATAAAGTGTTCTAATCCTATAAACTTAGATTAGGCTTAGCTCTATAAAAGGATAATAATACCCTAGGTTCTAATGAGAGAGATTAACGAGAAAAAAAAATTCTTGTCTAAGAACGGCTAGTCTGAACACCGGAAAGCCTAGTTTCTACTGAGTGATTGATCTTGTACTGCTATAAATACTTTTGTGATCTCCCTTTAAGTGTATTACATCAAATATCAAAAGGAGAGAACTATATTGGTTATTCATTGAAAGGAAACTAGAAAATCACAAGGCTTCAAAAGAAATCTTTGCTGCATTTCAAACTATAGAAGAAAAGGCACATCAGCTCATAAGAAGGAGCATCCATAACTGGTACATATTGCAATATCAACCTATATAAGGTAAATCTGTATTTATTCAATCATTCATTGTTTAAGTCCCTTCCACCGGAGACATTAGAATGAGTATTGTACTCTTCGGTGACATAGAGTGTAGGTAAAGCTTGCTTAGCAAGTAGGAAGGGTTTTGTGTGAATTTTACCTAGATTGTCTGTACTTCAATTTGAATAAAATTACGGGAAGCTCTGGACTAAGCTTTAGGAGTGGACGTAGGCTTGGGTGCCAAACCACTATAAATACCTGTCTTGTGGTTGTGCGTGATATCTTTGCTTTGTGTTCATTATAATTGATGCAACTGTGATCATCCTTATGCGCTATTGAATTGAATAATAATCAACCAAGTCTCAAAGGATAATTGAATCACTTTAATTGATAAACTAAATAAAAAGGTTGGTATAATAGGTTAAAGCAAACTAAGTAAATTAAAAAGAGTGCGACTAATCCTATTCACCCCCCTCTAGGATAGAATTTCAAATTGAACCTAACAATTCAAGTGAAAAGAATAAGTCAAACTGAACCTAGGGGATTAATCAGCCCTATTATAGGTAACACTATAGTGTATGATGGAGCCCTATGTTCTATGATTGGTTCAAAGGAGGGATAAATTGAAAAATTTAAACAATTTAAAGCGGTAATTTAAATTAACAAGTTAATTATGGTATATACTTATTCTTGTTTATTCCAAAATTTTTACTTTTCTTGCATTAATTAATTAATAAACAAGAAAGGATTAAAGTTGAGAAGATCTTATTCACCCTCCTCTAGGATCACTTTGGGCCTAGAATTTCAGCATGACCCTAAGGAATTGCTTAACACCATAACTAGGTCATCTCAACTCTCCGGTAAAGAGGATAGGATCAATAATGCTCTAACTTCACCATCTAAATTGATTCCTACTAAGGCCAACTGACTTGTGATTATGTTGAACTCATTTAGATGTTTAGCAACAGGTCTTCTCTCAATCATTTTCATCTGAAACAACCTCTTCATTAAAAAAAACCTTATTTAATGTAAATGACTTCTCATACATCCACGCAAGGGTTGCCATGAGATCTTTAGTGACTTTTTTTTGGAAATATTGAAAGCAACCAATGACGATAAAGAGAGTTTGATCACACATAGGTCTTCATGTTGAGCACCTCCTAATCTATGTCTAACATCATCTTGGGTTTCTTTGCTTTCCTTCTAAAAGGTTGATAAAGATTTCTTTGGAACAAGAAATCTCCATCTGCATCTTCCATAATGTAAAGTTTGTACCATTGAACTTCTCAACTCCAAACTTTGTGAATTCATCCACTTGTGCAATCATTGCTCCCACTGAAAATGAAGTCTCCAACTTTCTTGGCTTATTGAAACTGGCTTTTCAATCCTCAACTCTGATACCAGTTGTATTGGGGATTTTGCCAAAAGCCTACCAATCAAACCAACCAAGATGAAAGCAATAACAATCAAACAACAAAACAAAACACAACCACAAGCACACCACAAACACAGGATTTACATGAAAAACCCTAATTTGGGGAAAAACCATGGAGCCTCTCCGATGGACCTTCTAAAAATATTTCTCAAAATTTTCGTTATGCTGGACCGATCCTCCATTTTGTGTGGATCGATCCTAGGGTCCAAACCAATCCACCATTTTGTGCAGATCCATCAAGCACCTTTCTGGTGTCTGATCTGCTGCATGCCCAAGAGACCCTGGACCGATCCACCAAAATAGGTCGATCAGCCCAGTCTGCTGAATTGGTCCCTGGCCCTTTAGGATTGGTTTGAGTTGCTTGACTCTATCCTTTTTTGTTCTTCTTCTCTTCCGCCTGCACCAAACTCAACGTCAAACATTTTGGACTCCTATTTTTTCAACTGAGCAAATTTTTTTATGTTTTTAACCCCAACGCACCACATGTTAGCGTAGAGTTACTCACAAAGACTCACAAATGCTCTTCATCGTAGAACATTTGTTTCGTATTGGGTTTTAGCCCCAAAGACAAACACACTTCAAGACCAGGGTGAAAATCGCTTCTTTCTTTAGTTTTTTCATTTGAATTTCAAAATTTTATTTTGTATAGGGGGTTTCGATAAATTAGAATGTCTTGTTTAAAGTAATTAAGTTTTATGGTTTCATGGGTTTTTTTCGATATTCAATGAAATGTGGGTAATGGTGATGTTACAAATGATATATTTTGATTGATTTTGCTTCCTTAAATTCATAAAACTTTGGATTGCTATATCTCTATTAAAACTTTATGGATATTAATCTTGGCAAATCTCTTTGGTATTGAATCAAGGGATGGAGGTTTAAACCAGACATAATTGTTTTACTTAAATATTTCATTTGCACAAAGAGCATGCGTCCATTATAGTTTTCCATTGCTAGAAATAAACAGTTTCTTGATCAACCGCAAATAGCTAATAAGTATCTACATCGCCTAGGGAGGAGGCTTACGGGTAATGAGAAGCTAACAAAAGCAAGGTATGTAAAAGGGTCACCGTGAGTAAAAATTAAGGGGAAAAAATATAGAACCACATATAACAACATTTGAATTCCTCTTTGTTGTAACTCCATTGTAGAACCTGTGCCCTATTTCAGAAGACAGTTGGCTTGAATTTGTAAGCCTGGGAAACAAATGAATGCTGCAATATGTGTTTTTTGGCTAGGCTCTGAAGGGTTCATCATCCCTTTAGTCCTAGCTGGAGTGATGTTAACAATCATTTCCTCACTCTGGTTTTATTGCTTGGTTGGTTTGATCATTCTCAAATGGAGGCTACTTACTTTGCTAAGTATGGTCTAAGTATTTTCTTATATTCAAGCAATTTAGTGTAGGGAGATATTGAATGTGATTGTGAGGGATTAATTGTTGGTATAGACTTGCTATCACTTGAAACCAATTTTGAAAAACTGTTGAAGTAAAAAACTAAAAAATAAAAGGCAGGTAGCAAGAAAGAAAGTGTTGGAAAGTGTCTTGAATTGACACGGTCTTTGACCTGTGCGCAACCCATCAAAGAAGCTACTTTCTATTTTTTAAGTGTTTTGTTTATTTGGGTCTCTTAAACCCTTAACGTGTAGGGTTTCTTTAGTTTTCAATATATAAAGTCTTTTATGTTTTTTTTTTTTTTGTGTGTGGAAGAGAGAGACTTTGGTGAGAGGCAAGAACGTATTTGATTTTGGAGAGTTCTTCTTTGGGTTTTTCCTTAGGGTTTCACCTTTGAATTTGGGAACTCACCATTATGCATTTTGTACTCTTCTTTATTCTCCATATTAGTGAAGTTATTGATCGTCTTAGCCTGTGGATATAGGTTTTAAGCCAAACAACGTTAAATATTACCTCTTGTGATTGTTCTTTGCCATTTTCTGTTTTCTCACATTGCTTCACATGCTTTGCATACTTGAATCTGATCCGTGTTTGTTCAGCGGTGCTATTCTAGCACAACAATTTGTATCAGAGCTTCAGGTTGTTATGAGTTGGTGTTGAGGATTGTCTTTATTTGGAGCACAAGGTCTTTTTGGATTATCAGTTGCTAGTTGTCGTTGGTTGTTGTTATGGATTGAGGATTCTTTTGGGGATTTTGCGATGACAACTATAAGGTTCGAGGTTCAATGAAAAGAATAGTTTTAGGTATTTTGGAACACCGTTCAAGGTGGAGTAGTTTTGTCTTCTGCACCATATTCAGGTATACTTTATACATAGTCATGGCATATGCGAATATGTCACATTTGTGTAAGAGCTTTGGTAGAGTTGAGCAAGTGGGGTGGTTTTCTCTATGGTGAGAAGTTTGGGTTTTGTGAGTGGTGTATTCATGGAAAGCAACACAAAAGTGTTACTTTTGGTGATTCTGCTTTGCTGCGTCCAAGCAAACAGGTTGAAGACAGAGATTTGGGTGTTCAGTTGGAGGTGGAGTAGGAGTGTGGTACTCATATTTTGTTGGGATGTGAGGATGTTGTTTTAGCCCCATTCAAGTTCTGGATGTTCTGTAGCATGTAAGTGTGCCCAAATTGGATGTTATACTTCTAGTTAGAGATAGATTTGAAGACATGGTTGTAGATGCAGTTAGTGCTGAGGAGTCAGCAGATATGTTGACAAAGTCAAGTTCGGTGATTGAGTTCAAGGGTGGCTTAGGATCTATCAGTTTGAAAGAGAATTGATTGTATACTCTTCGGGGTTTGACGGCGAAGATGATCAAGGAGCTTCATTTAGTTTGGTTTGATGGAATTCAAGCCAAGGTGGAGATTTGTTAGAAAGTGTCTTGAATTGACACGGTCCTTAAGCCGTGCACAACCCATCAAGGAAACCTCTTTCTATTTTTTAAGTGTTTTGTTTATTTGGGTCTGTTAAACCCTTAACGTGTAGGGTTTCTTTGGTTTTCAATATATAAAGTCTTTTATGTTTTTTATTGTGTAGAAGAGAAAGACTTTGGTGAGAGGAAAGAACGTATTTGGTTTTGGAGAATTCTTCTTTGGGTTTTTCCTTAGGGTTTCACCTTTGGGTTTGGGAACTCGTCGTTATCCATTTTGTACTCTTCTTTATTCTCCATATTAGTGAAGTTATTGATCGTCTTCGCCCGTGAATGTAGGCTTTAAACCGAACCACGTTAAATATTGTCTCTTGTGATTGTCTTTGCTGTTTTCTGTTTTCTCGCATTGTTTCATGCGCATTACATACTTGAATCCGATCCACGTTTATTCCATAGTGTTGTTCTAGCACAACAGAAAGAAAGACGAAAAATGACTAAAAGCCAATTTGACGAATATTTATATATACCAGATTGGAAACCCAATTTGATTCTAGCTAGTAAAATATAGAAAGTAATTCCAAGTCTCAAATTGATACTAACTCATGAATACAATTGCCTCTATTGCTTTTTGGAATCTGCTGACATTAGCTGTTATCAGTTCCCCTGTCTTGGAATGTGGAAGTGCAGGTTGAAGAAATCCAAGTACAGAGAAACTAAGAAGAGAAGAACAGAGAAGTAGATGTACAAAGAGAAAGACGGAGGAAAAGAAACATCAAGAAATGCAAAATAGAAAGTTAGTTGCTGAGCGCCTCTCTTCCACATATATAGTGTTGTTACAAATTACATAAGAAACTTCTAGAACAAGACTCTGTCCACGTGCTGCCTCAAATTTATTACACCTGGCTTAACTCTTTCCTATGTAACACCTCTTTAACACAGGTTGCCATGGAACGAAAGCTATTACCAGATAGATGATCAGTTGTTCATCCCTGAACATTACAAGGTGGAAAAGTCGTGATTATGGAAGGTCCGAATGTTATTTCTTCAATTGAAGACCCATTTGAGTTTAAGCACTTCTCGTACATACCCAAACTCTTCACACTAGCCGTTGGAAGATTTAGGAAATAGTAAAGCAGAGTACCCATTTGTGCATCTTCTGTTCTATTTTTGTTTTGGCATTTTTGGTACTTAAAAATGGGAGTGTACCAGAGATCTTAGGGTTAAGACACACAATAGAACGAAATTTACCGTGGCCCAAAAACTTTGATGGGTACATCCCGTGTACATTTACCAAGTTACCTCAAGTAGATATGATAGTATCGACTCTGTCCTATGAGAAAATCAGTTTCTTCAGTTGAATTTTTACTCTCTGCAAAATCTGTGTTTCCTGTAACCTTAATGTTGTACCAAGCAAGATTTATACTTACAACTGAAGCTTTGCACAATATGTGAGTTCTCTCGGACAAATAATCTTAGTATTCTCCTTGTAGAAACTGTGACTATTTGAAGTCATTTTTAAATTTAAAAAATATATATTCACTACTCGAACAGAAATTTTGGGTTTCTTCTTATCTTGCTAATCAGTAACAACTGTTTTTGAGATGATTTAGGGATCCGATCTTGCACTCATTAAAGCAGTTGAAAATGGTTGTACAGTTAGTATACAAGAATCATAATTTTCATTTAACTGACATTAGTATTTACAAGAATTGAAGCTAAACAATGAACCCCTTAAAATAATATAATAGGCCAGCAATCACAGAGTAATGAATAACTAAAACATGTATGTTAACATTCCATTAAATGATAACACTATTTACAAGTATTGAACAACAAAAACCCTTAAAAAAATAAAACAACCAAAAAAAAAAAGAAAGATAAAGGGAGACAGGTAAATCATATAGTACTGAAGAACTAAAACATGAAATCTAGGCGTGATTCACTGTATCTGATTTGTTGCTCCTCCACTTGAAAATGTCGAGAAATGGTTCCTCTGGAACCGGTATGCACTTGAAGACGAAACCAATTGGCCAAGATATGATTGCAAGTACAATGCATATAATCCATTGCTTCCAATTTAATTTTTCTGTGTCCGCAAACCTATTCAGAAATTCCACCATCACCACCTGAAGAAGGATGGTTATCCCCACAATCCCCATGAACAACCGGTTCTTGTGTATTCCACTAAATACATTCTTCCTCTCCAGTTTCCTCGCATTGAACTCATTGAAGATTTGGCACAGGACAAAAGCATTGAAAATCATGGTATTCTTAATTCTTTCAGTTACATTTAAGATAGACGTACCTTTGAATTGTAGAATCAAGAGGATGGTTATTTGATATAAAGCTTGAGAGATGACATTCCTCCACATGACATTGGTTACAAGTGGTGCCGTCCGGCCTATCGGTGGCTTCTCCATGAGCTCCCCACTAGGTCGCTCAGTAGCCAAAGCCAAAGCCCCTAATGTATCCATGATTAGGTTAACCCACAACAATTGGACTGCTGTTAGTGGCACATCACCATCAGAAACTGCTGCAACAAAGTTAATCATGAGAGCGGCAATATTCACTGTGAGTTGGAACTGAATGAATTTTTGGATGTTGCTATAGACACATCTCCCCCACCTCAAAACAGTGACAACAGATTCAAAGTTATCATCCAAAATGACGATATCCGAGCTATCCTTAGCCACTTCAGTGCCTTGAATCCCCATAGCAAGTCCAATATCTGCTTCTTTCAGTGCCGGTGCATCATTCGTGCCATCTCCCGTGACCGCCACCACATGGCCTTTCTGTTTCAAGCATTGTATCATTAAAAGCTTGTCAATGGGGGATGACCTTGCCATCACACAGATTTTCTCGACATTTTGTGTCCTCTCTTCTGGTGTGTAGTTTCGAAATTGCACACCTTCAATGACCTCTCCACTATTCATGTCCTGATTGGGCTTAAGTATCCCACATTCGATGGCTATCGACCTGGCTGTAAAAATGTTGTCTCCGGTGATCATTTTGACTTCAACTTTAGCATCTTTGCAGGCTTTCACAGCTTCTTTTACCCCTGGTCGACATGGGTCCTTTATACCCACTACACCTAGAAAGTTTAGACCCTCTTCTTGTAGGTGGGTCATTTCATCTCCATTGTATTCCAATTCAGTCATCTCTTTGTGAGAGAAAGCAAGGCAACGGAGGCTGTTAGCTGCCATACCTTGAATTATTTGCTTGATTTTCATCCTTTCATCTTCATCCATGACTCTAATGGTCCCTCTACTGTCGTAGTAACTTGAACACATTGCCACTATCCTCTCAGCAGCTCCTTTCCAATGTGTGTGAATTGTCTTTTCACCATTCTTCTTCATCAAAACACCACTGCGTTTCTTTTCCGAATTAAAAGTTTCTACATGGAGAATGGTACAATTTTTCTTCAAATTCTCCATATCCATGTCCAACTCTAACACAGCCCAATAGAGAATGGCTTTCTCAGTCGGACTACCAGAGATCTCAAGCCCTTCTCCTGAAGTGGGTCTATTAACGGTTCCAGTGGTGTTCAAACCAGCTCCATGGTGAAGCAACTCAAGAACAGTTGGAGCAATTCTTGAGTAGGCATCACCTCTTACGGAGTCTTGGCCAAGCCAAAACTCAGTAACCATCATTTTGTTCATAGTGAGCGTACCTGTTTTATCAGTACAGATGATGGTGGCCGAGCCCATTGTCTCACAAGACGAGAGTTTCCGAACCATTGCCTGATCAGCCATCATTCTTTTCATGGAGTAAGCAAGAGTGAGCGTCACAGCCAATGGCAAGCCTTCAGGAATCGCCACCACCACGATAGTAACTGCATCAGAAACAATACGTACCATAGCATTCAACACATCACCAATCTTTGTCTTCCCATTATAGTACTCTTTCCTCCCATTCTCATCTACTGAATTCCCAGTGAAGTAACGAACCAACAACACTACAAGAACAAGGCTTGCAACTGTCAAACCAACCTTCCCTATAGAGGAAGTTAACTTGTCAATTCGTTCTTGTAGTGGTGTCCGCTCATGAGAGTCACTGCTGCGTATCGCGCTCATCATCTGCCCCCACGTCGTGTTCATCCCAACTGAAATAACTACCATGCGACCGTACCCATCAACCACCTTGGCACCAGAGATCAGGAATGGATTGCTGCTGCTATCAATTTCCACATGTTTACTCTCCCCAGTCATGCTTGACTCGTCCACTCGTAAGGAGTGGCCATGTAATAACAATCCGTCAGCTGGAATTATATCACCAATCTTTAAACATACAATGTCTCCCACTACGATGTTGAAGATGGAGATATGTTGCCGTCGTCCATCTCTCACGACATCGATTTGGACGTCGTTACTAATGCTCGACAGCTTCTCAAATTGTCTTGATTGCCTGAAGTTACTCACGGCGGAGACAGTCACAACTAGAAAGACAGCAACAAATATGCTTCCACCGTCGTACCACCCTTCTTTTGGCCCTTCTTCTTTCATCCCGAACCCAAGAGAGAGGACGGCACAGCCCAAGAGAATAAGGATTGTGATATCTTTAAAAGATTCGAGCAGAAAATGAAAGAAGCCTTTAGAGGGTTGCTTCTTATATGTGTTCGACCCGAACTTGTCCCGTCGTGAGCCAATATCTTCATCATCCCCATGGATTCCATTGTCAACATCGGTTTCGAGAGCAGCAGCAACTTCTTCGACTCCCCCTATCTTTGTTAGACCGTTCAGGTTCTTCTCCTTCACAATTTCGCTGTAGATGGTTGCGTCGGCTTTGGGGAAGCTGCTGTTATTGAAGTTGAAGGTGATATTGAGGATGGCGTAAGGTGGTGAGCGTACGAGCCCTGCAGCGAGCATGTCCTTCTTCTTTTCTTTGATGTCTTTGTTGAGAGAGACTAGAACCCGGGAAGAAAAGATGACAGCGTAAGCGTAGTGCCATCTCTTGTGGGCGTTGTTGCTAAGATGCACGTCAAGGTGGATAGCATCACAGTCGTGTTGTGCATATGGGTTCTGCATGATTTCTATGGCGGCTTAGGAAGCAGTCTTTCGATTTAACCAAGAAGAAGTATAAGATATGTTGAGAATAGTGGTTGGGCGCAAGCTTCTTATAACTCCATTATTCATGTACCAAGTTTTAGATGGATTATGCCGTGCGTGGACGTAAAGGCATATCAAAAGCTGGAGCAAGGACTGTCTGCAGCAAATTAAACAACATTATCGTGTAACTAATGTCTATAGCACGACATAAAAACAAAAATTTGAAACTCTTGCCCAAATTTAAGTTGAGTTTTAAACTTTATGCATATGTGTCACAATTTGAAATCAGTTTCACGTTAATGTATTTTAACTTACTGCAGGCAATCCAGGCTCTATCATGTTGTGGGTAAGTTCCTCGCACCCGCACAAAAGTCGGGCTGGGCCTAAAGAGATACGGGTAGCTGCTACACAGGATCGGTTTATGGGTGCTTCCCTTAACAAACGCACGCTCATCGCTGCTCTTTGTCAGGGTCGGACACATCAGCGTTGAAAAGTGATTTTCACTTTTTTTGGGGGGGCGTATATTCACTTTTCGGCACTGATGTGCCTGCCGCCTGACAAAGAGCAGTGGTTAGCCTTCGCTAAAGTGAGCATTTTTTATCCATTCACCTGCTACACTGCACCTTCGTTCTTGGAAATTTTATTTGATGTTGTTTCGGAGGTTCTGTTGTTAATCATTGGGCATTGATTCATCTCTAGTTAGACTGGAGAGATATCATGCTATATCACACGATGCATGGTAATTAGATAAACAGGGGAAAATACAAAAGGGGTATTTTAATAAATACGGAATAAATATGTATTCCTGTATATTTACTAATATAACCTTTTGTCAGGCGTTTACTAGTGGGACATGTGCCATGCCTTTATAGTCCGACAGGAGAGGGTTCTTATTATATTTACTTTGTTCCTTTCTTTGTATGTTCAAAGTTGGATTCCATTCGGGGATTCCACTTCGAATGTGATACCTAACCGCGTCAGTTTAAAAGTAAAAGGAGCGTATGAAGATGAAGGAAATAAAAAGAAGGCTACAGTCGACAAGCAATGGGTAATTAAAAGTAAATCTTATTCAATAAGTATGTTTGTGATTTACAAATTTATGTATTAACATGCGAATGCCCCCGTGTAAACACAGGTCAGTATATACATGTGTAATCCTGTGTATGTAGGATTTTGAAAGAGGAAGTGGGTTTAGAAGTAGGAGAGTAGATATATATATTCAATTTCTATGACAACAAACTTCCTATCCTTTTACCCAAAAAAATTAAAAATACTCACAAACTTCCCACTGTCCGTGTTATATATATATATATATATATATGCCACTGTCCGTGTTACGCATGTCAAAGCATACAATGGCCTAAAAGACCATCTTTAAAGTCCCGAGGATCACAAGATAGAGCCGATAAGCTTCTATAACATCGATCCCCATTGGCTAACGAATAGGGGGTTTTGATCCATCAAATCACCCTGTGTATGATACTAATGTATTTTAATGTTAAAAGATATTCTAATTAATCTTAATTATGATTTTAATATTTAGATACAAAAAAGTTAAATGAAATGTATAAATGTTGATATATAATTAATATGATGCTGTTGATAAATTTATTATTTAAATATTGTTCCCCCCGAAATTCAATCCGATACACTATTTCCGAGCCAACAAATATCTATCAGCAGTTTATAGTGACATGGTTCAGGTGATTACATTGAGACAAATCAAAACGGAATGAACTTCCCAAGATACTTATCGTGGAGTAACAAAAATAGCTATGCCAACATCCACCCCGTAAGTTAATGAGGCTGCACCATTAACTTACACCGAAATACCTGAATTTGTGAGAGGAGAGTGATTTGGTAAATACATCAACAGACTGATTGATGGTAGAAATAAGATGGATCCAAAGATGATGCTAAAGAACATTTTCACGTATAAAGTAATAATCAAATTCAATATATTTTGTTTGTGTGAGAAAGATTAGGTTAGAAGCCAACGAAATCTTGGAGACATTGTAACACCAGACAATGTGAATATTAGGAAAAGAAATCTTGAGTTCAGTAAGTAACATGTAAAGCCATGAAATCTCTGCAGCAATAGATGCAAGAGCGATACTCAGCCTCAGTACTTGAGCGAGCAACTGTAGGCTGTTTCTTACACTCCAAATAATGGGATTACAACCAAAGTAGATATAATCACCACTTACAGAACGTCGGTCAAAACCATTGTCACCCCAGTTAGCATCAAAAAAGGCTTGGATCAGAAGAGGACCAAGAGAATAATGTAACCCATAATTGATGGTTCCCTGACGAAAACAAAGAATCTATTTAACATCCTGAAAAATGAGATAAACATGGAGCATGCATATGTTCACAAGCAATGTTCACAAGAAAGCAAAGATTGGGTTTGGTAATAGTCAAGTACTGCAAAGCTCCCACCACACTACGATCTAAAAATGGATCATGAGTAGAGCTTACACGGTTCTTGGTGAAAATAGGAGTGGACATGGGCTTACAAGAAGACATGCAACCCGGTGAAGAATAGACTTGGTATAAGATTCATGGGTTAAGAATAGACTAGAAGAGTGACGTTGCAACTCTGTCCCAAGAAAATAGCGCATAACACGAAGGTTCTTCATATCAAATGTACAAATGAGAGTAGTAATAAGAGAATACATATAAATAGTATCATTTCCCGTTAGGACAATATCATCAACATAAACCAATAGAATAGTGATGAAGTGATCAACATGTCGAACAAAAAGAAAATTACCAATAAGACTCATACGAAACTCTTGAGTGGTTAAGAACTTCAAAAAACGATTATGCCACACACAAGGGGCATGACAAAGTCTGTATAAAGTCTTTCAAAGCTTACAAATATGATTTGAAAAGTTAGAATTGATAAAACCAAGAGGTTGTTGCATAAAGATATCTTTAATGATAAAGCCATGGAGAAAAGCATTTTGAACATCAAGTTGTTAAACAAACCATAAAAAATGTACTACCAAAGACAATATAAGCCGAATAGTAGAGAATTTAATGATCAGACTAAAGGTCTCATGAAAATCAATACCATGCTCTTAATCATAATGATTCGCAATAAGACCAGCCTTGTAACGAGCAATGTGGTCATATGCATCTCTTTTGATTTTGTAGATCCACCTATAACCAATCAACCATTGAGAAGGAGAGGGGGAAACAAGAACCTAGGTACCCTAATTTTGAAGCACTTGTAAATCCTCGGACATGGCCTTGCCCCAATGAACAGATTGATATGCTTTTAAAAAACAAGAAGGTCCAACCACAAACAAGGCTTGTAGAGAGAGACAAATAAAATTGTTGTTTTGGCTTAAAGATGCTCGCTTTAGCTTAGGTCTACAATGGATGGAGGTTTATAACCATAGGAACAATGGGACTAGATGAAGAAGGGCCAACAACAAAAGAGGGAGTAAAAGACAATTGGGTAGCCAATGGATAGGGATCAGCTAAAGGCAAGTGGGATGGAAGACTGGAAAATGAAGAAGGAAAAGAATGAGGTGAGAAAATATTGGAAGATGGACCCATAGATGAAGAAGGTAAAGGAGAGGAATTGACGGTTAAGACAAAGAGGAAAGAAGAGGCAACACAACAAAGGATGGCGATGAAGAAGTAAGCGACGGTTGAGGTAGAGAAAGATGAGAAGGAAGAAAAGGAAAAAAAATGCACAAAATTAGATGGTGGAAACCGAGTAGATGTCAAAGAGGAGGATAGTGAAGGAGAACTAGGGAAACTAGAAGAAAACAAGGAAGAGCATTAGGATCCAAGATAATAATAGGTGGAGTCGGAGAGCCATTGTGGACATGAAAGAGGCACAAAATGGGAAATGGTCCTCACAAAATTAAAAAAAAAAATGGCTGACATACACTTTACCAGTACTTTGATATATCAAGACATCTATAGCCTTTAGATTGGGAATAGTATCCTATAAAAATGCAGAGCCAAGAATGAGCCACAAGATTATGAGAAGAGTAGAGACGTAACCAGCATACACATCTAAATACATGTATCACAATGTAGTTAGGAGAAGCATTGAATGGTTTTTTAAAAGAGGAGATATCACCAAGTGTAGAGGTGTGAAGATGGTTGATTAAGTAAACGGTAGTAAAAACAACCTCTACCCAGAAAGAAATCAGTATAAAATATTTTTTAATCACATGCCAATATTTGCGGTTGATAACACCATTCTAAACAGGAGTTTATGTACATACAACTTGATAAGTAATAACATGAGTGAAGAAAATAGTTTTGAAAGTGTTTTTCATTGTGAACTTTCTTGAGTAATCATCAATGAAAGTAAAAAAAATAATGAGAACCACCCTTTAAAGTAAACTCGGGATGGGCCCCAAAGATTAGAATGGATGTAATCCAATATACTCTTGGTCCTGTGAACAATCATACTGAACTTAACCTTGTACTGCTTCTCAAAGACACACTACTCACAAAAGTCTAACTTTCCTATTCTCTAACCACCAAGCAAGCATTTCTTGTTTAACTATCATACCTCTCTCACTCATATAGCTTAATCGTATATGCCATAGGCAGGCAATGTCATAATTTGAATCAGTCGATGATGATACTGCAACTGCACCTAAAACCATGCTTCCCTGAAGCACATATAGATTACCATTATGTTGTCCCCTCATAACCACCAAAACATATTTTGACACCTCATAACTCCACCTTCAGCGATACACCTACAACCATTAGAGTTAAGAATGTTAAGAGTGGAGTCTGATGTAAACTAGAGACAAGAGGAACCAAAGAATTGAGTTTCAGGGTTGTCAAATTAATCCTAAATCGATTTTAGGCACATCAGGATGATGCAGACTACAGAAACTACAAACCAGAGAATTAACAGTTCAATCTGGGATTGATCCTGGATTAAGCCAGGCACCTAGTTCAATCCAAGATAGATCCTAAACTGAGTTGTCGTGGCAGAATGAAAATAAAAAGTGTCATGAAGAGCAAGGAAGCTTAGGTTTTGTGGTGGGATAAACTTATATGATCTATATAAGGTCTCTATTGTTGTTTAGGGTTATAAAGATGTCACTTTAAGGGTTTGCAAAGGTTTTTGCAAGGTTTTGAGAGAGTGGTCAAAGACTTGAGAAGGATTTCTCTTTAGGTTTTCTCAAGGTTCTCTTAGTTGAGTGAGAAGATGAGAAGAGAAAAGATAAAGGAGTTTCTCAAGGGTTTTGGGTTGTGACGGTGTGTGAGTGAGAGAAAAGCTTGTATCTTTGTATTCTTCCATTATAGTGAAAGGTTTTTTGTGTGGCTCCGTGTTTTTTTCTCGGTCTTAGAGTTTTCCACATTAATCATTGTGTTGTGGTTTCTTATGTGTTTACTTGTTTATTTTTGCATTTATTACATCATACGAAGCTTGCATCAAAAGGGGGTTAAGATCTAATAAGTGGTATCAGAACCAAGTTCCTTGCTAAGAAGGGAAGGGGTTGTTCTAGGCTTAGAAAGAAACCAAGTTTCCCGCTTAGAAGGAAAGATTTAGTTCTAGATTTGTGGTTGGTGGTTCAGTAAGAAGCTAAGGTTTGCAATTTTAGGAGTCTTTTATTTAAGTGAGAGCAATAAGAGAAAAAATCACTAGGTTTTTTATTGAAAAATTTAATGACAGGACTTTCACATATTGGAAGATGCAGATAGATGATGTACTTTATCAAAAAAATCTCTATCAAATGCTTGGAAGAAAAAAGAAGAAGCCAAAGATAAAGTTAGAATCAAATTAGGAGGTCCTTGACAGAAGAGCCCTAGGTATGATTTATCTCTCTATCATCGTCAGTTCCTTTTAATATTTCCAAGGAGAATAGCACAAAAGACCTCATGGCTGATTTGTCTCGGATGTATAAGAAACCATCAGTGTCCAACAAGGTGTTTCTGATGAAGAGGTTGTTCAACATAAAGATGGGTAAAGGTGGAGGTGTGGCTAAACACCTGAATGAGTTCAACACGGTTACTAGCTAGTTATCTTCAGTAGACATCTACTTTAAGGAAGAAATTAGGGCCTTGGTGTTATTGTCTTCTTTACTAGAGAGTTGGTATGGTTTGGTGATGGCTTTAAGTAATTCCTCAAGCTCAAGTAAACTCAAGTTTGATGATGTAGTGGGTGTTATATTCAGTGAGGAGATTTGAAGAAAGTCCTTAAGGGATTCATCGATGAGTGCGAGTGCCTTAAACATGGATAAAGGGGAAGGTCATTGGTGTGGGGAACTGAGGGTGCTAGATTCAAGTTCAAAGGAAAAAATAGGGTGCAATGTTTCTATTGTAAGGAGTTTGACCACATAAGAAGGGATTGTCTGAATGTGCTAATAGGAAAAAGGGTGATAGTCCTAGTGGTGGTGTTGCGGCAGTTGCAACGCAAAAAGAAGAATAGGAGGAATATCTTGCAGATGCTCCCACAGTCTTTAAAGGTATGACCACTATTTCATATGATGAGTGGATATTAGATTCAAGTTGTCTTGTTCATATATGCTCTGGAAGGGAATATTTTGATGAGTTCCAAAAAAAGAATATCGGTTTTATGTCTCTTTGTGATGGGTCTAGATGTGACATCACGGGTGATAGAATGGCGAAAATCAAGATGTTCGATGAAGTGACTCGTACTTTGGGTGTTGTGATATATGTCCTAAAGATGTAGAGGAATTTGAGTTCCCTAAGCCTGTTGGACTCCAAGGGGGGCATATATTTAGCTATAAGTGGAGCCATAAAAATTACATGAGGTTATTTGGTCTTGATGAAGGGAGATAAGTGTCAGAATGGATTATATCGTCTAAGTAGGAGTACACTAAGAAGGGGTATTCCTTTGATGTCAATGGGTAACTGGAAACGGAGTGCATGAAAAAACTAGCGCTAGTGTAGGGTCTCTTACAAATGTAGTAAAAAGAGGTGATGCAGGTTTCCAAGTAGTAGATGATGGTGAAGAGGTTCTTGTGATTGGAGATGACAGATCGATGTCCCTCTCTAAAGTTGACTTGGGATGTAGCTACACATGTTTAGTCATGAACACGGGTGATATTCCTAGTAGTGGTGTTGCGGCGGTTATCACACAAAAAGAAAACAAGAGAAATATCTTGGAGATGCTCTTATAGTCTTCAAAGCTATGGACACACTTTAATATGATGGCTAGTGGATATTAAATTCATGTTATACTATTCATATATGCTCCAAGAGGGAATATTTTGATGAGTTTTAGGAAAAGAAAACAGGTTTTATATCTTGGTAATGAGTCAAGATGTGACATCACAATGTTATAACAGTGAAGATCAAGATATTCAATGGAGTGGTTCATACTTTGGGTGTTGTGATGTATGTCCCAAAGATGTAAAGGAATCTAAGTTCCCTAAGCCAGTTGGACTCCAAGGGGTGCAGATATTTAGCTATAAGTGTAGCCATAAAAATCACATGAGGCTATTTGGTTTTGATGAAAGGAGATAAGTGTTAGGATGGATTATATTGTCTGAGTAGAAGCACACTAAAAAGTGGTAGTCCTTTGATCTCGATGGGTAATCGAAAACGAAGTGCATAAAAGAACTAGCGCTGGTGTGGGTCTTTTTGCAAATGTAGTAAAAAGAGGTGATACAGGTTTCTAGGTAGTAGATGATAGTGAGGAGGTTCTTGTGATTGGAGATAACAAATCGAGGTCCCTCTCTAGAGTTAACTTAGGGTGCAACTATATATATGCCGTGATCGAGTCGGATGGTGTAGGATCAAATTGACTTGATGGTGTGTGTAGTAGTGATACTAAAGGCTACAAAAAAATTGCTAGTAGTTGTTTGTGGTATTTATAGACAGGATCCATACCAATTGTTTACAGCGTTTGCAACAACTGGTATCATAATAACAAGTGGAATCAAGTTATGTTGGAGGTACATTTCGGGTACATGGGACAATGTTCACAAAAAGAGGACAAATGCATGTAAATCTCTAAGGTCAGTTCTAGTGTAAGAGCCAAAGGTGGAGTGTGGTGCATATGTCAAAAGTTGGTGTCTTAACAAACATGCAGTTAAAGGCGAAGTTCATCGGGAAGTCTTTAAGGGACTGAGGTTAAAGACATGTTGGAGATTATTGAGGGTGTCTATGTCCAATGGGAGGATCCAGAAGAGATCAAGAATGACGGCATGATTGAAGGCAAAAAGAAGAGTTGCAAATGATCACAGAATGGAAGAGTTTTTCATAATAGGTACATAAGCTAGACAGCAAACAAAGTGCATTTGTCTCCATGTGGGAAATTGTTGGGGTGGAATTTGATGTAAACCAGAGGCAAGAGGAACCAAAGAACTGAGCCCCAAGGCTGCTAGATCCATCCGGGCACATCAGGTGACACAAACTATAGAAACCACAAACTAGAGAATTGCTAGTTCAATCTTGGATTGAGCTAGGCACCCAGTTCAATCCAAGATCGATTGAGCCGTCGCGGCGGAAAGAAAATAGAAAGTGTCGTGGAGAGCAAGAAGCTTGAGTTTCATGATGGGATAAACTTGTATGATCTATATAAGATATTTATTGTTGTTTAGGGTTATAGAGAGGTCACTTTAAGGGTTTACAAAGGTTTTTGTAAGGTTTTGAGCGAGTGGCAAAAGGCTTAAGAAGGATTTCTCTTTGGTTTTTCTTAAAGTTCTCTTGGTTAAGAGAGAATGTGAGAACAAGAAAGATAGAGAGGTTTCTCAAGGGTTTTAGGCTGTAATAGTATTTGAGAGATGAAAGTTTGTAGCTTTGTATTCTTCCATTATAGTGAAAGGTTTTTTATGTAGCATCGTGGTTTTTCCTCAGTCTTAGGGTTTTTCATGCAAATCATTGTGTTGTGGTTTGTTGTGTGTTTGCTTGTTTATTTTCACATTTATTGCATCTCAAGGAACTCACACCAAGAGGGGGTTATGATCCTAATAAAGAGCGCCCAAAGAAATCAATTTCTTCAATTTTGGTATGGTCCTAACTATCCCATTATGCATATTGATTCAAACTATTCCAATCCCTACAATCTTATAAGGTATACTATTTTCTATCAAAATTGTATTACCATTCACTGCTTTATAGGTTATGAACCACTCTTAGTTGGGGCACATATGGTAGGAGCAACCTGGGTCAAATATCATTTCATCATCTATACATACATTACAATAAATAACTGATAGAACATTTTTAGAACCATTAAAATAGTTTTCTTATGCAACACTAGTAACATCCTTTTTCATTTTCTATTTAAGTTTTGGACAATCTACCTGAAGTGTTCTGGCTTGTGACAAAAATGACACTTGCCTTTTTTTTGATTTAGACTTTGATCTAACTTGACATTTATCATCTAAATCCTATTCATTCATTCTTCCTCTTGCAAATAAACCTTTTGCTTGCCTCTTAGCCTCTTCTCTAAAGACCTTATTCCTTAATTCCCTAAAATACAAAGATAACTTAACATCCTCCATAAAGATAGAATCATTTTCATATAGTAAGGACATAACAAAATGTTCATATAATGCAGATAAATAGTACAAAACAATGATAGCTTGATCATTATCATCAATCTTAATATCAATATTTTTCAAATGCATAATGATTTAATTGAATTCGTCAATATGGGCTTTTAAAGACATATCTTCTTTCATCTTTAATATATAGAAGTGTTGTTTCAAATACAACATATTCGCGAGAGACTTGGTCATGTGCAAGTTTTCCAACTTGAGCCACTGCCCAGTAGCAAAAACCTCATCTACAACCTCTCACAACATCTCATTGGCTAAGTACAACTGAATCACATTGAGTTCATTGATGTTGAGTTCATCTCTATCATCTTCCGACATCATCATAGGAAGTTTAATTTTTCTTCTCCATTAAAGTTTTAAACAATCCTTATTGAACCGACAATTCACACTTCTTCACCCGCCATAGACTGAAGTTATTATGTCCATCGAATTTCTCCACTTCATACTTTTCCACGATATAAAAAATATCCCAATTACAACCTATGGCTTAGATACCAATTTGTTGTGTGGAAACCTAAAGACTTGGGATCATATGCAACAAAATAGAAGATAAGAAATAATGCAAACAACAATCACATAAAGAAGAAGACGATCAGCTTGAAGCATACATCCATGGGCAAAAACAGCAAGAGAGCTTTCACTATGAGCAAAATATAGATTACAATGAATAGTCCAACTAAATGGAGATTACAGCAAAATTCGGGTTTTTCTTCCAATCGTCATCCCGGTTACATTTTGGGTTGAATACAAACATTAATCCAGCTAAATTAATGCTTGAATTATTTTTATTCAAAGGCAAATCGGGTTATGATGGCAACATGACAAAATAGAAAAAATATTTTTATACCAGAAAGAATAATCACGCAAAACACAATAATCTTTATCCTTATTATGTGCACCTATGACCTATGGAAATAAGGAAAAAGGATTTCAAGAAGTCAATTATTCAAAATCACTCGTGAAGGATTCCTTGAATTATCCTTTTCATAAACCAAATGGATTCTGTCCAATATATACACACAAGAGGTAATGAAGATAAAAGAAAAAGATGAGTTCTTTCTATTATCATTTAGGAGCTGCGTAAGATGAAAGTCTAATACACAGTGTTGAATGAGAAGAAAAAAGTGAGGAATCTCTTTTAACTCTATACTCTCACGCAATGCTTATTAAACGATCTGATCTTCGTATATTACGTGAGTCCATAAATAAGATGTTGAGGAAAGATTGAACCCAACTCCTTTATTAGTAACGATATTTTTCTTTTTCTTTTTTTTGCTGGGCTTTTATATATATATATCAAAGCCTGATTTGAGAAAGATTGAGCTTAAGGTTCGCAGGGGATGTGGTTAGCTTTTCCACCTCTTCCTCTACTTACTCTGGGTTGTGCTTCATCAAGAAATAATCGAAGCTGGATCAAGTCCACCTCCAATTCCTTGTGGTGTTTTAGTTTCAAATTGCAACACCAAGAAAACAAGAGGCGATAGCCAAGGGCAAGAGTGACATTGTGTGTGTGTGTGAGAGAGAGAGAGTGAGAGAGAGAGAGAGAGAGAGAGAGATGTGTGGCTGTTTCTATTATTTATTTTTCTTTGAGAATAGGTTAGTTCTAAACCGTTAGATTAGATTCAATCCAATGATGTAATATTTCTGATATTTAAACTTATAAATATAAACAAAAACAAATAACAAAGTTTGGGTCAAGCCAGGTTTTAGGCTAAAATGAAGCATGACTGAACTTGGCCCAGATTGAAGTAATGAAATCTCAGTCCACTCAAATTTCAGGCTGAACTTGGGTTTCGGGCCAGCCTAGCCCAATTTGCAGCCTAACTGTGGAATGCTGCCAGTGAATGTTAAATACACCCCTTTCTCTAGGAGAGGTGATACCGCAGCCGTCTCTCTTAGAAAGGCACTTGTCCATAAAGTAAAACTATACCATATAGTATTTAGAGAGGTTAACAAAAATTGATCTAATCCATAGGTTGACTGGTATTTGCCTTGGTATAATTACTATGGCCCTTCAATAATAAAAATTAATATTTATATACAATCAGTCCAAAACTCCAAATAAAATAAAGTAACTGAGGACTTCTTTTTTTCCTGGTTTATCCAAATTAACTTGAATGGTGAAAACAAAATCAACTAGAGCTTTAAAAATATTATTAATAATGCATAGATCCAAATGATGAAATTTCATTATATGCTGTGATTTAAATGTGAGACACATTGTAAGTTATGGGGATCCCAAAACCTTTTATGCCCTCCCCCACAACCTTAGGGTTCTAGGAGACAATCAATTGCTTTATTTGAAATCGTATCATAGCAGATTTTAGGTCATGAGTTCTCCATGGACGCAATTATTCTCCGGACTCTTTGTGCACATGTATGCACATTTTGAGGACTCGCATCTAACTAGCTCATCCACGTTCATTGTCTAGAAGTGTCCCTCATAGCAGGTTTTAGGTTGCAAGTTCAAATCTCTCCATGGATGCAATTATTTGCCCAGGTCTCACACATATTTTCCCCTTATAGTGCTGGAGTGTGTACATCGTATCTAGGAGTATTCTTCCTTAGGGGGAGTACTAAATTATATGTTAAGCATATTAGCTCCAACCCCTCTTACCACTTACAGGTTTTGGAAGAGACCGTTACTTGCTTTTATTAGAGATGGTATGTTTTAGGTTGCAATTTCAAAACTCCCCTTAGACGCAATTATTCTCATGGTCTCTTTGTACACTTGTATGCACATTCTAAGGACTCGCACCTAGGTAGCTTCCCCATGTTCATTGTCCAGGAGTGTCCCTCCCAAACGGCTCGGATTTGGTACGACTGCCCCTAAGTGACTTAGGTCAGTATCACATCAGGGGCAAAAAGTGATTTACACCTTTTGGGGGATGCTTGGCTCTTTTGGTGCTGATGTGTCATCCCCTTATGCTATACTGACCGTGAATGACATAAGATGTTCGGAGGGCCTAATCTTTTGGGTTCTTGAGTGGGTACACGCACACACACTCTATCAAGTTTGCTTACAACATATTATATTTTATATAAAATATAATATCTTCTTATATATGATAAATAATTTACGGGTTGCTAAATTTGGGCCAACGAAAACTAATTTTCTTTAATGAGCCAAATTTAGTTTAACTTCCTCTACCAAATTAACAATAATGGGAGCAAATTATCCTATCCACGACACAAAGAATTGTGTCCTTCCCTTAAGAACTGCTAACCTCCGCTTGGTGTCAGGGGGCGGACACATAAGTGCTGAAAAGTGATAAGCACCCCCCTCCTTAAAAAAAGTGTAAATCACTTTTCAGCATTGATGTGTCAACCTCCCTAATGTGAACCTCGTCCACGATGGTGTCCAGGACACCCAAGACATCATGTGGAATAAATGGGAAGGATGTTCTATCAAGGATTTGGTGTCCTTGACACCGGGACGTCTTATAGAATAAAAATGAATGGGTGATGCAATTTTTGAATATGAAATAAGCATTTTATTCCATATGACATCCCCTGGTGTCCTGGACACCATCTTAAACACCAAATCCTGGACAGAGGATCCTTTATGGGAATTAAAATCAGTGGAAATTTGAAATGGGGAACTGGGATCATCTAACCCCTACCCATTTTCTTCCATTAAATCACCCGACACCAAATCCTTGACAGAACATTTATTTCAATAAGAACATTTAAAAAAAAAAATCAGTCTAGGCTTAGTGCCGGTTTTAGCAGAGAATGAGCTGGGCTTTTAATTTTCGGGTTAGCCACTAAGCCCAGCCAAGCCCCCGGAATTGTAGACGTAATTTTTATTTTCCCCTAGGTTTTGCGGTTCTCGCACCACTTGCAAAGCAAGCTCCTCGGATAGGAGATGCACATCTCTCTGCCTCTGTTCGTCGTCAGGGAACAAGATCATTAATGAAGAAATTATGCAAAATTGATCTGATCGATGGTGAGTGCCTCGCCTCATGTCATCTTGATTTGGGTTATCTGTTAATTCCGACAAGATGAGTTCCAAGATCACAAGGAAAGGCACGTTTGTGGGTTTCAGCCCCAAAAGACGAACACAGATCGATAACAGGGTCAAAAATCGTTTCTTGCTTTTAATTTAAAAATCTATCTATATTTATCATTTTTATTCGAGGTTTGGATTTATTAGATGTAATTTAGTTCTTAAATTATGGTTTCATGGTCTTTCCAATGATTGTGAAAACATGCTAATGTGTTCGATGAAATGTCTCTTGTTGTTGTTGTTGTTGTTGTTGTTGTTGTTATGAGGGTTGATAAATTTGATGGGTTGTTCTGCCCTATATAGTCTTATTATAGCCTTGGATGGTGACATCTTCTTGGGCTTCTGGGTATTCTTGGCTAATCTTTATAATATTGAATCAAGGGATAAACTGATTTACTGAAATGTTTCATTTGCACAAAGCAGACGCAGCCATTACAAACATCAAACAGAACTATTTTACTAAAATATTTCATTTGCAGAAAGCACCGACCCATTACACATTTTCATTTCTAGAAATAGTGACATCGGCCTCAAATAGCTAATAACCATCCACATCATCTGAGGAGGAGGCTTATTTGTATATTTAGTGTGTCCACGGTAGTGGATAGCCAACAAAGCAGGGTAAGAGGACCACCATTGAATTAAATTAGAAGAAGGAAGTTTTCTAAAACTAATATGGGCCTTTAACAACATTTGGATCACTAGAATCTTCTTTGTGCAACTCCCTTGTAGAGCTGGTACAATTGGGTTGAATGTGTATGATTGAGACAGAAAATGCCACAGTAAGTGTTTGTAGCCTCCGAAGAGTTCATCGGCCCTTTAGTTTCATGTGTAATTTTTTTTTTTTTTTTTGTGAAAGATAATTCTTGGCGGAGTGATGTCAAAGATGTTGGTGTGGAGCCTGATGCAGTTGGAGGAGCAAAGAAGAAGATAGAAGATGCTAAAAGTTTGGATCGATCCGAAGGGCCATCAGACCAATCCAACATAACTGGACCGATTTTTGGGAATGTGCAAAAGGAACACCAGAAAGTTAATGGTTCAATCCGACCTTGGCCTTAGACTGATCCAACAGCGAAATTTCATATGAGAACGAAGATGGAAGGTCCATTGGAGAAAGGGTCTTTTGCCAAGTTTGACCTCTACGATAAAGAGAGTGGAGAAAAAAAAAAAAAAAAAAGAGTAAGTTTTTTGTGTGGTTTGTGAGAGATTGAGAAAGAACTATTGTATTCGTCCAAAGATAGTGAAGCTTTCTTTGTAGTTCCGTGGTTTTTCTCTGACTTGGGTTTTTTTTTTTTTTTACATAAATCCGGTGTTTTGTGGTGTGCTTGTAGTTTGATTGTTAGCATTTTGGTATATTCTTGCCAACAATTGGTATTAGAGTCAGGTTTGAAAAGCCGAATTTAACAACCCAAGGAAGTGCAAGACTTTGTTTTGAGTGGGAGCAATGATGGCACAAGTGGATGAATCCACAAAGTTTGGAGTTAAGAAGTTCAATGGTACAAACTTTACACTATGAAAGATGCAGGTAGAAGATTTATTCTACTCGAGAAATCTTTATCAACGTCTTGGAGGGAAAACAAAGAATCCCAAAAAGGTGTCAAACGAGGATTGGAAGGTGGTCGATAGGAAGGCCCTAGGTATGATCAAACTCTCTTTATCTTCATCAATTACTTTCTATACTTCCAAAGAGAAAACCATTGAAAATCTTATGATGGCCTTTACGCAGACGTATGAAAAGCCATCCACATCAAGTTAGGTATTTTTAATGAAGAGGTTGTTCCACATAAAAATGGTTGAAGGAGGAACCTTTGCAGAACATTTAAACGAGTTTAACATAGTAACAAGTCAATCAACTTTGGAAGACATCAGTTTCGATGATGAAGTTAGAGCTTTGTTGATTCTATCTTCTTTACCGGAAAGTTGGGATGACCTAGTTATGGCATTGAACAATTCTTTATGTTTAGGCACCTTAAAATTCGATGATGTGGTGAGTGTAATACTCAGTGAAGAAGTCTACAGAAAGTCAACAGAAGAAGCATCAAGTGGGAACGCATTGAATGTGAAAGGGTGAGGTAGAATTGTTGAAAGAGGGAAAGACTGTGGGAGGTTAAAATCTAGGGGGAATCTAAGTCGGCAAAACCAAGAGTGGAATGATGGAATTCTGAGAAGAAATGACACCTTAAAGAAAGATTATTAGATACAAAAGAAGAGAAAAGTAAGACAACAACAAGGAGAATGAAGCTTCCACAAATATTGTAGACGATGTTGTTGAAGATGCTTTAATTCTTGCACTAGATGAAAGTTGGAGTCTTGGGTGTTAGTGTGTGTCCTTTCATGCCATGACAAATAAACAATGTCTCAAGAATTATGTGCTAGGAAACTATAGAAAAATTTATCTTAGAGATAACAAAGCTTGCAACATAATGGGCAAATGAAACATTTGGTTGAGCCTACCTAATGGAGGTACATGGTTGTTGATTGGTACAAAACATGTACCAAGTTTGAAGAGGAATTTAATTTTCATTAACCAACTCGTAAGTTCAGAACATACAACAACTTTTATAGGAGACACGTGGAAAGTAACCAAAGGTGCCTTGGTGATAGTTTGAGAAAATGAAGAAAGTACATTTTATTTAACTGGAAAACGTGACTCCATTGATATAGCTAGAATCGGTGTCAACTCAGACACAACACTGTAGGTCTGGGCACATAAGCGAGAAATAGATGAAGATTCTCCACAACAAAGACAAAATTCTAGGTTTAAAGGTTTTGACTTGGAATTTTGTGAAGATTGCATTTTGGAAAAATAGAAGAAAGTCAACTTTTCTAAAATAGGAAGGCTG
>JAOXJP010037172.1:0-16562 GCA_025762735.1 Platanus orientalis
AGGATCTTGCATTGAACTTCGTGGTATTACACCCCCCCTCCAAGAAAAATATGGAATACCATTAACACAACTCAACGAAGCCTGATTCTAACTACTGGAGGAGGTGGATTACTCAAATCCTGTCCCAGCATTCCACCATACCTAGGGCCATTCTTTCACTAAATCATAAGCATATTATCCTTTTTTTTTTTCCCACTATTTCAATCCAAGTCATTTTAGCCTTCTCTTTGTCCTTTCAACACCCTCAACTTGAACCATATCACTCCTTCTTTGTGGTGTACTAATTTTTGTCTCACATGATCGAGATCTCAATCGACTTTCGTTCATCTAGTCACCTATTGCTTCTACCCCTTAGTTTTCGTGAATGCATTCATTTTGTTTTCTATCCTTTATGGTCTTGCCATTCATCTCAATTACACTGCTTCTAGGTATGTGCTATTTCTTGGTTGCTCGACAATCTTCTATTTTCTCTTCAATTCCAATAGTTTACATCAATCACACATCACTCCATGAGAACCTCTCTACTTCATTCAATCCGTTCTAATTCTATGTGCAATATCCTCTTCAATCTCTCTCTTCTTATCAATGACTGAACCAAGATAATAAATATGGTGACTGTGGGGTATCTTTTGGTTATGAATCTTAAGTACTCTCTTGTTTCAAATCTTATTTTTGCTAATTACATTTTATATATTCTGTTTTAGTCCAGCTTATCTTGAAATCTTCTAATTTAGGACATCTCTCTATGGTTCTAACTGTTAACTTTGCATTTCCCCCCTATAGTCTCAATCCCCCACGGGGGTGTTGTTGAGCTTTTTCTCATTTTAACTGTTAGCCATTTGTGGAGTGAAGCCAATAAAGCTGCAAAGTTTTGATGGAATCACTTAAGTCAAAAGACATGTAAACATTTTTCTTCTCTTTGGACGGTAGCTTGCCATAGACTCGTGACCTCACCGAAAGCGACGGGTTCTCATTCATTCAGTGAAGGAGACCTTTGGGCCTCCTTTAATGTAAGGAGAATGGGTTTTTCACAAAGAGGGTCCCCCTTGGGTGGGGCCGTGACCTCATTTCCCAAAGCCATCTCAGAAATAGGTGGGGAATTTGAAGTCTGAAAATCAGAGAGCCGACTGGTGCTAGTACATAGGATGCCGGTTGTTCCTATAAACAAGTTCTCGCCTTGTGTGAGTGCCCTTAGGATGTAAAGGCCAAATGAAGAGATATCGATGGTAAGAGGGCCATCACTATTCCAAAAAAAAGAAGGTCATCGCTGTTCAAAAGGAGTCAGAGAGCCATATGAGAGCCCTTTGAGCATGTCTGGTTAGGAAGGTGGTGGGTGTGGCCTCATGCCCCCAATCTCCGTGTTTCCAGGGAAAGAAGGTGTGCTGGGTATCTAGGGAACTTAATGTGAAAAAAATCCCCAATGACCTCTACTTGTTCATCTTCTCATCTCATGACGAGGCGTTGAGGGTGTTAGAGGATGGGAGCGAGAATGGAAAGGAGGTTGATTCTATTCGATGTGTGGCACCGTCAGGCTGTTGTTAGGGCTTTAGTCTCGAGCAGGAATGGGAATGAGTTAGGGTGTTTGGGATGCCAGTTCATTTGTGGGGAAAGCCAATGTTTGCTAAGATTGGAGATCTTTGTGGGGGCTATTTGTACTCTGATCTGCCGGAGACCCACTTGCTTGAATGGGCAAGGATTAGGGTTAAATCTTCGGCCTTAATGCCTAATGAGGTCTGGCTCTCTAATGAGGTCCAACTTTTCCATGTTCGGGTGTTGAAGGAAGCGCCACCAGAAATCTTTAGCAGAGCAAGCAATGGTGATGAAATAAATGGTAATCAAAGCGGTGGGATTCAGTGTTGGAAGGATGTTTGATCGCAAGTTCAGGGAAAGGGTAAGGGTCATCGTCCAAGTCGCTGATGAAGGCATTTTGAGAAGACACTCTGGCAACCTTTGAGCCCAACGATTAAGGAGGGGTGTACGGGCTCTCTGTGATAGGAGACATGGGGTTAGAGAGACGTGACCAGTTGGCTAATCATGGGGCAGGTAGATAGTCTGTTGCTGAGACAAGTGGCATTCCGCATGACGGGCCATGCCCAATAATTCAAAATGTTCCCAAACCTAGCTCTTTTGGACATCAGGGCGAGTTGAAATTGGGCCGTAGCAATGGGTCAATGGGAAAACTGGATGGGCAAAGTTTGGTAGAAAGGTTGTGGTATTGGTCTAGGCTTAAGGGTTGGGGGGGTTAGGTGCCTAGAAATAGGCCTCCACATCCCTGGCCCAAGGGTGCCTTGAGCTAGCCCAGCCTAATGGAGCATGTTGGTGGTCATCGGCCTTTAGGCCCAATGGTAAGGGGCTCCAATAAAATCCCTAATTTCATAAAGAAGGGATCTTTCATGCTGGCATCGAAGACTAGAGATGAAAAGGAGGTGCGGGCAAAGGAGGTAGGGAAATTGGTGGCAAATTGAAGAAAGGGTAACAGTTTAGTAATCAAAAGGGCTAATCTGTTCCTCGTAGACGCAAGGAGGTGGAGGGTAAAGGGGAATGGGTCGTAACCATGCCAAAGGATTTGAGGACTCAAACGGTGACTTCCCAATGTCTATTGACGGCTTGGGTTGTTCCATGAAGCGGGGTGGTGGCTAGTTGGTGTTGGCATTCTCGGATAGGGATGTAATTGAAGAGCTGAATCAATTTCAGAGAGTGGATGGGGATGCCAGCCCGTTGGTGGCCCTAAACACAAAGAAGACAAGTATGGGGTTCGCTTGATCTTGTTGGGCTGTTTGGGCTTCTAACGACCTGGAAGATGGTTAGTTGGTGGAATTAGAATATGGGCTTCTAACCAAACTGCCTTCATTGGAGGTAGATGGAGCTTGGATGGAGTACTGATAGTGAATGAATGCTTTGACTCAGTTTTGAAGAAGGGTGACAAAGAAATTCTCTGCAAATCGGATATGATGAGAAGAATGGGCTTTGGCATCAAATGGAGAAATTGGATAGAGCAATGCTATGGTACGGCTTTCTTCTCTATTCTCTTAAATGGAGCTTTAGTGGACTATTTCTTTTACTCCAGAGGTTTAAGACGGGGGGATCCCCTTTCTCCTTCTTTATTCTTGATTGTGACAGAGGCTTTCAGTGCTATCCTTTCAAAGGATTTGCTAGGTGGTTTGTTGGAGGGCGTGGAGGTGGGGGGAACAGAATGATGACACCCTTATCTTTTGTAAATGTTTTACTAATCAGCTGAAATTGTTAAGATGTGTTATTCGATTCTTATGCTTTGAAGTGGTCTCGGGTTTGAAAATCAATTTGATTAAGAGCTACGTTTATGGAGTGGGCAAGGTGGATGATCTAGGGAGGATGGCTGCTGTTTTAGGATGTAAAATGGGTGCTTTTCTATTTAATTATTAGGGATTACCTCTGGGGTTCCATATAAATGTAAAGAGATATGGAATACGATGCTAGGTAGAATTCAAAGAAGACTAGTGGGCTGGAAAGGTATGCATTTATCAAAGGGAGGGAAGCTTACATTATTTAAATTGGTTCTTTCGAGTCTTCATACTTAGTTCTTATCTCTTTTTGTGATCCCGTCCTCTGTTGCTGGTGCTATCAAGAAACTCCAAATGAAATTCCTTTGGGACCAATGGAAAGAAAGTAAAGGAATGCATCTCATTGCATGGAAGGAGGTATGTGCTCCGAAGGAATCAGGAGGTCTTAGGGTTAAGATAAGTGAGGTGGCAAACAAAGCCCTCTTATCTAAATGGTTATGGAGATTTGGTCATGAGGAAGGGAGCTTTTGACGTCGGGTGATAGTTTCTAAGTATGGCTTGACATCCAAATGAGAACCAAATAAAATTAGAAGCTCCAATGGTGCAAGTTGTTGGAAAGCTATTATGAATCAATTGCCTTCTTTCTTGAAAGGCATCTCCATAGAGGTGTGTTCGGAGGCCACAATCACTTTTGGAAGGACAAGTGGTGCTTAACCCGACCGTTGATGATGGAAGCCCCATATATTTACTCTATTGTGTGGAATAAAAATGTGATGGTGTCCGATTAATGGGAAATTGAGGGGGCTGGATTTGGGTGGAATATCCACTAGAGAAGGTCTTTGAATGATTGGGAAATTGATGAAATGGCTCGTTTACTTAGCTTGCTAGATCTAATTATCCTAAATCAGGAAGGTGAAGATTATCGAAGATGGAATGCTGCAAACAATGGAATCTTTAATCTCCGATCTTGTTATGGTATGTTAGAATATTGGGAAGGGTCTTCTTTTGATTGACATATCCTTTGGAGGATGAAGATCCCTTCTATTTTTCAAGTGGGTTGCTTGTAAGGGGAAGATCTTAACTATTGATAATCTCCAGAAATGTGGATTTGTCCTCTTGAATGCATGCCCCCTTTGTGTTCAAGATGGGGAATCCATTAACCACAACTTTATACATTGTGAATTTGCAAGAGAAGTGTGGTATACCATCTCAAGGGAAATGGGTCTGTTATGGGTTTTTCCGAAGAATATAAAGCAATTGCTATGCATTTGGAACCTGCCTAAGTCCACAAAAAGGGGAAAACAATTGTGGATCCTGATCTTTCTAGCTGTTTGTTGGTCTCTTTGGCTTGAAAGGAACCAAAAAATCTTTGAGAATCATGTTGAGCCTTCCTTTTAAGTCTTCATAAGAGCTAGAGAGAAATGGTGTTTTTTGGGCTTCAAACTGTATAGATTGGGGGGGGGGGGGATCTACTATAGATATTAAAAGTGGATGTGATTCAGCATGCATGTAGGTTAGTGGGTGTGGGCACAAGAGATAGGACTAAAAATTGATAAAGTAATAAGTAAAGATAAACAAGATTCCTACTTGCATATCCACACACTAATTCAAGTGATTCTATAAGTTAAATTCAATATGCATGTTAAGAATTAGAGAATACAAAGCAAAGAACAAGATTAAACCTAAGCAAGCTAGTGAGAATATCGACTAACTAAGAGATTATAAAAGAAATAGGGTGCTGTCCAAAATTTTAGAATGTAGGAAAGTGTTTAAAACTTGTAGCTGCTGTCAATCATCTGTAGAAGTCTTCTAAATGTTGAATGTAAATCATGAAAAAACTGATCAAGCTGGTAGTATTTGGATTGCTGAAAGTTCTAGGCCATGAAGGAGCCTTGCTGCCTGCTGAAGACTTCAAGGGATTGATTCCCTTTGTGTAGAGAGATTTTCGGATGGGTAGGAGCACTCTTAGTGTTGCCCTAGGGTTGGGATAACCCTGTCAAAATCCTTCGGCCAAACTCCTAATACCCAGGAGCTAGGATGAAGTTCCATGCGATACCCAAACTGGGCTGCTTTAACGCCTCTGCTGAATATAAGAGAGCAAAACTCAATCAGGTGGGGCTTATTGGGATGGGTCCCACCGCCCCTAGAGTCATTTGGGAGTCCCTAACAATCAGGGAAGGGATCAAATCCTCAATCCTTAAATTCAAGGAGCAGTACTCAATCTCGTTGAGTCATATTGGAAGCTGATTGACGATTGGACTGAACTCAACCTGCAGAGAATCCTTCAAACAACTAATGCCAATGCTGGAAACTATTCCCAGGTGAATCGTTTCACCATTATGAAGCTCTTAGATTGCTTGTTGGTGCAAAAACTTGGAAGAAGATGATGTATTGGTAGATCACTTGCAATTAGATAAAAAAATCAGCACAGTAAAAATTTATAAAACGACTTGGAAACAAGAGAAAAACAGTAGGAGGAAGAAGAAACCTTTAATCCAAGGGGAGGGAGTGGCCTCCACCACTAGCGTTAAGCTAGGGGAGAGCGTAGACCCATTCTAGGATTTTGGGTTTCTTCAACATGCAACAACTAAAAGAGGAGGAAAGGAGTAGCCATGGTCGACCAAGAGTTTTTTTATTCAAAATTTCTGTAAAAATTTAATGCCTAGTCATGGGCTCTTATAGACAGTCCCACGACTAGGGTTGTCTACAAATTAGCAACCCACACTTCTTTAATTTGCAAAAAGAACCCTCATCTAAAATAAAATAGTAAAACACTCCTAACTATCTCTCAATGATAGAAATACCCTCACTAACTATAACGTGAAATAAAGGACATCTAAAAGAAAATAACAAGCTAATGGAACTATAACATGGGTGCAACCCTCTTGCGCCGTCTCTGATAGACCTGGAACTCTCTCCTAGACCTGATGTCCTCATCAGGGTGGGGAAAGATGACAATAGATTCTTGCTCTTGATGTAGCCCTCTTGGGTTGTTGGTTATTTTTTCTTTTTGGGGGTATCTTATCCCCTTTCTTTAATGAATGTTCTCTTAGCAAAAAAAAAAAAAAAAGGTTAGGTATTAGGGATGATGAGATGGGTGTGTATAAGCTTACTAGAATAAGGGATAGGAAATGTAAGGATCTAGATCATGTTAGATGCATTAAAAGTGAGAAGATTAAAGAATCCGAGTGAAAGACAAATATTAAATTATGAGCTATTTTAATAAATTATTAAATGGGGATCATGTAGGGAATGTTGGTTTAGGAATCTGTAAGAGTAGAGAAGATTAGAGATCATAGGTATCTTTGTAGGATTAAAATGTTGGAAGTTAAAGAGGCTTTGAGGAAGATGAAGATAGGAAAGGCATTAGAACCATATGGTATCCCGATTGAGGTTTGGAATTGTAAGGGAGACAATAGCATGTCATGGTTAACCAAGCTATTTAACAAGATCATTATAACTAAAAAAATGTTGTATGAGTGGAGGAAAAGTATTGTGGTGCCTATAACTATGGGAAAGAGTGATTGAGCATCGACTAAGACGTGAGACTAGTGTTCGAAAACCAATTTGGATATATGCTTGGATATTGATGACTGAAGCTATTTTCCTACTTCGACAATTAATGGAAAGTATAGAGTAAAGAAAAAAGATCTTCACATGGTCTTTATTGACTTAGAAAAGGCATATGATAGAGTACGAAGAGAGATCATTTGGTGGGTTTTGGAAAAGAAAGGGGTCCTAGGAAGATATAGTGATCTAATTAAGGATTTGTATGATGTAGTGATAACTTGTGTTAGGACAATTGGGGGAGAGACAAACGAGTTTGCTATTACACACCAAGGGTCAATGTTGAATTTGTATCTTTTTACCTTCGTTATGAATGAGTTAACTAGGTGTATATAGGAGGAGGTGTCATAGTGTATGTTGTTTGCTGATGATATTGTGTTGATTGATGAGACAAGAGAGGGGGTAAATGCCAAATTAGAATTATGAAGGGATGTTTTAGAATTAAATGGCTTTAAGATAAGTGGGAATAAAAGCATAATACATAGAAATCAAGTTTAGCAAAAATAGAAGTATAAATGAGGGTGTCCCAGATTGCTCTCCCTCGATTGATTTCAGACCATTCTCTTATCCTGTTGGAGCTGGTAAGTGATGTTGGACTACATGCAAGTGCTAAAATAGGAAGAGATCAATTTAAATTACCAAAATAATAATTAGCATAACCAAATTTCCTACCCTTCAACCAAGCTATTGGAAACCCAAGAGGGTAACTTTAATGAAATTTCTCTAATCATGCAATATCAGCCGAATCACATAAGGTACTCAAGTCAAATTAAACTTATGCTAAGCATTAACAACCTCCAATCTTAGGAAACATTTCAACAAACACATGGAGGACCATAATCTTAGCATGTAGTTAACAAGGGCTGTAGAGATTTATATCACATAAAACATGCGGTTGGTCATAGATTTATTCAAATAAAAAGAAGGTTTCAAGGCTGCCATGTGATAGAAACCCAAAGGGGGAATGTCTATATCATGAAATACATAAACAAGGGACTAAAATGGTGTGGCTAAACCTGTATAATTCTAAAACTAGGTCTGTGTAGGGAATTTTCTACAGTATTTTAGTGGTTGTAATACTTGGGATTATGAGAGATCAAGTAAAATATGCAAGAAGTAACCGTTGTATCTCATCCACATCCATCCCCACCTTTGAAAACATAAAAGAAAAAAGCAAATATAAGAAACAATGTGACAAATACTTGGAACAGCAGTAAGCAATAAAGGAGACAAATCCTTGGCCTCTCACCAAGCTTGATATGATCTAAGGGAGGAACCCTGACTCCAATCTCTGGATAAGTGCAGCTGCCAGCCACTCTCTTCTTTTCAAAGTTATTCTTCATTAAAAAAATAAGAAAAGAGTAGGGTTTTTAAGGTTGCCCCCCTATCTTTTACAACTTTGCCCCTCCTTTAAAATAAAGAAAAGTTACTCTTATGCCTTTATTACAAAACTTTAAATGAAACATAAAGTACCTACTTAAAAAATGTAAAAATCGAACCAAAACTAAACATTAATAAAAACTAACTAATTGTGATCCAGTCCCTCCATGTGCTCTCTGGTGGGTTCCACATGGGTTGGCCTGTGGGCCCCACATGCTTCCCGACTACTCGAACCACAACGAACAAGGCTTAATCCTCATAACTAACGAATAAGGCTTGATCCTTGGCCGAGAAAAATTTGCCTCTGGTAGAACAAAGCTCCGGTAATGCTCGAGTAAATCTGGGTCCAATCTCTGCAAGTCCTCCTAGGTCATCTATGTGCAGTTGGTCTCTGGCCTGTCATTTCACTTGACAAGGTACTTTTGGTAGCCACCTTGTCTCGTGGAAACGATCTGTTCGTCCATTATATTCTCTATAACCTCTCTCTTATGTGCCAATGGTGGTGGTGGAGGTATGGGCTGAGGAAACTGGGAAACTGGGGTTTATTGGTCTGAGAAATGATCAACAAAGGGGGAGGATGGGCCATGAAATGGACCAAGGTCCTCAACATTGAACATTGAGCTTATTTCTAAGTCTGAAGGAAGGTCAAGTACATACGCATTGGGTCCAACTTGCTTGAGTACTTTCTAAAGTCCTGAACTGTGAACATGTAACTTCTTAGCAACTCTAGGTTGGAACCACTTAGGTCGAAGCCGAATCACCACAAAATCACCCTCCTGAAACTGCTGTTGAACATGACAAGAATCAGCCGACCGTTTATACCTCTCATTATTAAGGGTTATCCTTTTTTTGATATTTTCATGGAATGCATGCATGTGATGTGTGAATGTTGATGTTGACTCAGATGGCGTATGTGTAACTAACATGGAAATGAGGTCGATAGGAGCCTTAGGCTTGTAACCTGTGACAATCTAAAATGGACTCATGCCTGTACTCCTATTAACCGAAATATTATATACAAACTTAATTACAGATAATACCAAGTCCCATGACCTCAGGTGGTCACCAACAAGACACCGTAAAAGGCTGCCAAGACTACAATTCACTACTTCAATCTGAGGGTGATAAGCTGTGGAGAACTGAAGTTTTGTACCTATCATTCGCCAAAATATCTTCCAAAAGTAACTAACGAATTTGACATTTTTGTCAGACACGATGGACTTGGGTAAACCATACAACTTAACAACCTCATCAAAAAATAACTTAGCAATTCCGAAAGCATATGAGGTCTTCGAGCATGGAATGAAGTGGGCACATCTAGGAAAAGCGGTTTACTACCACAAAGATGGAATCGTACTTCCTTGGGGTCCTAGGCAACCCTAGCACTAAGTCCATACTCATGTCTTGCCATGGCGCATGAGAAACTAGCAAAGGCGAATATAGTCCACTATTCTGCTTTCTCTGCTTTGCCAGTTGACAAGTACATGTTCAGCAATACCACTTACATGCAACTCCTAGAATAGGAAATCGCACACTAAGGTGCGGGGAATACAAAGTCGGGTACCTTTGAAAAGATACCCATCCTGCAGCATGAAATCACAGGGGCTACTAGATTGGTCCCTCAGTATAGAAGCATACACCTCTCCAAAATCTGGGCACGTCTTATAATCCTCTCTCAATTTCTCGAACTCAGTCACCTTAATGCTCATGGTTTGCAGCAGGGAAGCCTTATGGCTCAAAGCATTTGGAGGCTTATTCTCAACCCCAGCCTTGTGTTTTGAGTACAAAGGTGTACTGAAGAAATCCAATCCACTTGGCATGTCTTGGGCTTAATTTCTTTTGAGAACCAATGTAGTTCAAAGCCTCTTGATCGGAAAAGAGTATAAATTCCTACGGTTCATTATCTCAATGCTTGAGCTACCACATAAAACTCTTTGTCGTAGGTAGAGTACTTTTGTTGGGATTCATTTGACTTCTCACTGAAGTAAGCTATGGGGTGCCCCTCCTGACTGAGTACTCTTATCCTGACCCCAGATGCGTCACACACCACCCCAAAGACTTTGGAGAAGTCTAGGAGGCGCATGACAGGAGCATTAGTCATCCTTGACTTAAATCTCCTTAAAGGCCTTTGATGCCACACTCGTCTAGTGAAAGTCCCCATTGCGAATGCAATCAGTAATAGGGGTCATCACCACACTAAACCCGCAAATTAAACGCCTATAGAAGGTAGCTAAACCATGAAAATTGCGGACCTCATGAATGTTTTGAGGTTCAGGCCACTCTATTATAATACGGACCTTTTCGGGATCTGTAGACATTCCATCCGATGAAACTATGAACCCTAACAAGACAAGCTGTGATGTCATGAAAGCACATTTTTTCAGGTTCGCATACAACTACTCCTTCCTCAGGAGATCACACATTATCCTCAGGTGGCTAAGGTGTTGATTATTGTTGTGGCTGTAAATCAGAATGTCATCAAAATACACTACTAAGAACTTGCGAATGAATTGCTGCAACACTTGAGTCATTACCCTCATGAAGGTACTCGGGGCATTAGAAAGCCCGAAGGGCATGACTAGCCACTCATATAACCCATCCTTTGTCTTGAAAGTGGTTTTCCATTCATCTCCAAGACGAATACGGATCTGGTGATATCATCTTTTGAGATAAATCTTCAAACAGATGGTGGCACCAGCCATCATATCAAGCATGTCGTCCAGCTTAGGAGTAGGAAACCGGTATCGCACCGTGATTTTATTGATTGCTCTACTGTCTACACACATTTTTCAAGAGCCATCCTTCTTGAGTGTGAGAAGTGTAGGCATAGCACATGGGTTGACTCTCGTATAAATCCCTTTTTTAAAAGCTCATCAACTTGTCTCTTCAGTTTTGCATGCTTTGTGGGATTCATGTGATAATGGGGCAGATTTGGCAATGTTACCCCTGGGACCAAATCTATGGCGTGTTGGATATCACAGATAGGTGGGAGCTCATCTGGTAAATCCTCAGGAAACATATCCCGAAACTCCCTCAAGATTGGTCCTACCTCGGGAGGACACTCAGAAGTAACGTTAGGAGTAGCTTCTCTAGTCATTGAAGTAAAAACCACGGCTTCCTCCTTGACTTCTCGCTCGAATTCTTTTTAGCTGATGATGTGTAAGGCTTTCGTATTGGAATCCTTGATTTTCTTGTCCTAAGTAGCCTTACTCTTGGGCTTTGGGTTTGATTTAGGTGGGAGCAGATCTCCTCTAATCTTACTGCCCTGGAATGTAAAAGAACACATGTTTAAGCAACCAAACAGTGTTGCATCTACGTCATATAACCAAGGCTTACCCAGAATGACATTGCCTACATCCAAAGGCACCATGTCACACCATATAGTGTCCTTATAGGATGAAAATGCAATGGGGACCTGACACCTTTGGGACACTGGAATAGAGGATGTATCCACCTATGACACCCTATAAGGTTGAGGGTGTGGGACAAGCGACAGTCCAAGTCACTGTATAGTCTTAGCGTACACCACGTTGGTACAACTCCCGCTGTCAATTATGATCTTGTAACTCTTGTCACCGCAGGTGGAATAGGTGTTGAATATGGTGCTTCTATGCTAATCATCTTCTGCTCTTTATTAGCTAAGGACACACCTTACCACCAATGTGGAATCCAGAGAGTAGGGATCATAGGTAGACCCCCCAATAAATGCAACCCTACCATCATCATTCTCCTGTTCCTCATCACTAGGTGGAGGGTCAGGATGATGGACCTCCTCATCAATCTTATCTCCATCCTCATCTTCCTCATTTGTGCCTTCTATGTAGAGATTAGATCTCCCCATGCACTAAAAATTAGGTGAGAACGAAACTTGTGAGAACTGTGAAAACGGCATTAGGGTACAGACACATTAATGTCAAAAAGTGATAAGTGCCCCTCAAAAAGTGCAAATCACTTTTCGGTATTGATGTGTCAGCCCCTCTGGTGCCATTTTCACAATTCTCACGAGATTCGTTCTCACATAATCCAAGCCCCTCCCCATGGGGCACTGGGTTGTAAAGTAGTCGAATCCTTTGCACTTGTAGCATCTGGATTGGTCATTACTACTCTTGAGTCCCTGTGGCAACCCTTTTTTCTTTATCCAACTGGGTAGAAGGTTGCGAACTGCTAGGCTGGCCTCTAGAAAGCTGTTCCCTAGTGATAGGCGCATGGTCATATCCTACAGGCTTAGGCTCACTATGACAGGAATAAAAAACTCATAGTCTGGGGTCGCAAGTAATGCTCTAGCTCCTGACATAACCGATAGGCCTCCTCCAAGTTAGTCATGTTGTAGGGAATTAATTCCTTTTGGAATTCAGGGCCAAGACCTAACCTAAAACGACTCAGGGTGGTCGTAGGGTCCTCTTTGATGTCACACTACCACATGACTTCATCGAAACGGGCAATATAATCAGAAATGGATATGCGACCCTGTCTCAATGAGTTCCATTGATCCACTAATCGAGAATGGTATGATAGAGGTAAATATTTTTCTTTAAGCTTTTATTTCATACCTTCCCAAGTCTCGATCGGTTCCAAGCGCCTTAGATGGCATTAGCACTCTACTGTGTTCTAGTAAAGTCTAGCTTGTCTTGCCAATTTCATTTTGGCAAACCTGACTTTACGGTCCTCTGACATAAGGTACCAATCGAAGTAGTTATCCATGCTAGAGATCCAATCAAGGAAGACCTTGGGATCCAACCGTCCATCAAATGGAAGGGTTTCCACTTTGACGGATCTTGTGGCAATGTCATCATACTCACCTACATCTCGTCTGACCGTATCTCAACCTTCAGGCGGAGGGTTGGGTTGCTCTGAATCCCTCTTGGATCCCCGTATAGATCCTTCACTCCTAGACCCTGACATCTTTAAGAGGTTGACCCTATTCGTCACTTGGTCCAGCTGACCCTGGAAGTGGGTGAATTAGGCATTCATTTAGACCTCAATTTGATTGCTCAGTTGGGCACTAAACTCCCCAAAAGCTCGATCTAAATCAAAGTTCCTGGCAGCAATTAGGGACACTCCTATGGGTTGGGCAAGGACCTAAAACCTACAATATGAGTGTTATGCACTAAAAAAATGGGCATAACATTAAGAAAGTGATCTTAAAGTGTACCCTAAGGAAGTAGACCCACTATGGTTTACACCTAATGCATAGGAAAGCATGAGCTCTAATCTTCCATGCAAATGAATTATGGAAGACAATTTCTTATGGTCCTAGAATGCAACCAGTACATGTAAATGCGTACTGCAACAACTTACCACGAGAAAGACTAATGAAAATTTATGCAAACAACTAAATGTCATGTTGTGTACTGCTATGCAACCATCATACATAATGATGCATTTAACCATGCTCTAATACCAAATTTGATGTCGGACTACATGCAAGTGCTAAAATAGGAAGAGATCAATTTAAATTACTAAAATAATAATTAGCATAACCAAATTTCCTATTCTTCAACCATGTCGTTGGAAACTCAAGAAGGTGATTTTAATGAAAATTCTCTAATCATGCAATATCAGTCTAATCACATAAGGTACAACAACAACAACAACAGACAGCCCTATCCCAGGCCAATCACATAAGGTACTCAAGTCAAATTAAACTTATGCTAAGCATTAACAACCTCTGATTTTAGGAAACATTTCAACAAACACATGGAGGACCATATTCTTAGCATGTAGTTAACAAGGGTTGTAGAGATTTATAAAACATGCAGTTGGTCATAGATTTATTCAAATAGAAAGAAGGTTTCAAGGCTGCCATGTGATAGGAACCCAAAGGAGGAATGTCCATATCACGAAAGACATAAACAAGGGGCTAAAATGGAGTGGTTGAACTAGGATAACAGGCTTGGGAAGTCTAAAATTTTGTGCAGGGAATTAAGTAAAATATGCAAAAAGTAACCGTTGTATCTCATCCACATCCATCCCCACCTTTGACAACATAAAAGAAGAAGGAAAATAGAAGAAACAATGTGAAAATACCTGTAACAACAGTAAACAATAAATGACATAAATCCTTGGTCTCTCACCAAGCTTGATATGATCTAAGGGAGGAACCCTTAGACTCCAATCTTTGGATAAGTGTAGCCTCTAGTCATTATAAAAAAAAGAGAGTAGGGTTTTTAAGGCTGTTGGTCCCTTTATCTTTTACAACTTTGTCCCTCTTCTAAAATAAAGAAAAGTTACTCTTATGCCCTTATTACAAAACTTTAAATAAAACATAAATTACCTACTCAAAAAGAAAACTAACTGATTAATAGTGATCCAGTCCTGACATGTGCTCTTTGGTGGGTCCCACATGGGTTGTCTTGGGAGTCCCACATGCTCTTGGACTACTTGAGCCACAACGAATGAGGCTCGATCATCCTCCATTGCTGGTACACTCGATGAGGAACTCGAATGTTCTCATTAATAAAGATCACTAGAGGTCCTATCCTTTTAAATTTGAGGAACTAGGTTTTTAGAGGACATCATGGGGGTGGTTGAGCATGAATGGAGGGGTAATTCTTTTAACGACTCTCCAAGTTGGATATTTTCCCTTAAGTTAAAAGCCTTGAAGAATAGACTTAAGTTTTGGAGCAAATCTAAGAAGGGATCGTTTCACGAGTTTGAAGAGAGTTGTCTTTTGAGAAATAATGTTTTTGATGATATTGAGGAAGGTTGGAGCTTGTTGGTGGATGAGAATAGTTTGAGAGAGAAACTTTGGAGGGACTTTCAATTTGAGGCGGTGGGATAGTAATACAATTTTTTTTTTTTCATAAGGCAGCCTTTTCGGGAAAGTGTCATAATTTAATTGTTAGGCTTCAAATTAGCGGTTCTTGGTCCCAAGATTTGAATCTCATTAAGGAGGAAGTGATTTCCTTTTATTCCAAGTTATATGCGGAGGACTTCCCGTGAGGCCTTTTCTTGATGGTTTATAGTTTGATTCTTTTCCCCCTCTTGAGACCGAGAAGATAGGGGATTGTTAAGGGTGTGAAATGGGATTAGGATCCTAGTCCTGATGGTTTTACAATTTCTTTCTTCCAAAGATGTTGGTTAATTGTTGAGGATTATCTCATGAAAGTTTATGAGGAGTTTTTTGTGAATGAGGAGTTTTATAGGCATCTTAATAATACATTTATTGCTTTGATCTCTAAGAAGAAATATGCTAAGGATCTTAGGGACTTTCGTCCTGTAAGCCTTCTTAGTAGTGTGTTAAAAATCATTTCCAAAGTGCTTACCTCGAGGTTGAAATTGGTTATGAATGGGACCATTTTGGAACCCCAAGGTGCCTTTGTGGTGGGTGGGTGGATCCTTGATGGTATTCTTTATTACCAACGAGTGTGGATGATAGGTTGAAGGTTGGTAGGAATGGGATCCTTTGTACGCTTGATTTGGAGAAGGCTTATGATCATGTTAGTTGGAGGTTTCTAGATTATATGCTTGGGAAGTTGGGTTTTGGAGGGAAATGGAAAAGATGGATGATTGCCTATGTGAGATCAGTGACCTCAATTTTGATTAATGGGGTTTCAAAAGGGTTTTTTAGAAGTTCATGAGGCTTACGGCAAGATGATCCATTTTCCCTTTACCTTTTCAGCATGGTTTTAGAAGCCTCGAGTAAGATGATTAGGAGAGCTGAGAATGGTTTTATATCTGGTTTTGTGGTGGGAAACAATGAGGTCTTTATCTCTCACCTGTAATATGTAGATGATATCATGATTTTCTGTGAAGCTGATACTCGACAACTTGGCTTTTTTGCATTGTGTGTTTAGAATTTTTGAGGCAGTCTCTGATCTTAGGGTAGATTTATTCAAGAGTAAAATATTCCAAGTTGGGGTGGTTTTGGATCTGCTGCTTTTGGCATCGGTTTTGGGTTTTAAAATTAGGTCGTGGCCCTACGATCAAATTCTAGCACTAGTGGCTTAGCATAGAGAAAACCTTCCTTTCCGTTTTTCTTCCGTTCCTTATCGTTAGCTACTAGTTTAGAGAGAAACCACATGATACAGGATAAAAGGGAAAACAATTGCAAGAATTAAAAGAATAATCCAAAAAAGAAATATTGAATTTTCAGTGCATGGGCAAAATTGTATTTTTTGTTCAATCATGCACAAGGAGGGGGATATTGTAGATGATGTTGCTTATACAATTAGAGCGGGATGGTTGAAGTTGAGAGGTGCTTCTGGAGTGTTGTGTCATGTGTGAGAAACAAATACCACTAAAATTGAAGGGAAAATTCTTTAAGACAGCTATAAGGCCAGCCATGCTTTATGGAGCGAAATGTTGGGCAGCCAACAAACAACATGTACATAAAATGAGTGTGGCTGAAATGAG
>JAOXJP010037194.1:2762-16562 GCA_025762735.1 Platanus orientalis
AGATCTGTGCAACCTGCAGCAGGGGGCTGATGCAACAGCACCAAATAGTAATTTACACTTTTTGAGGGTGCGTTTATCAGTTTTCGGTGCCGATGTGTCTGCACCCTGGTGTGGTTTGCACAGTTCTAACGAAATTAGTTTGCACCTAATGTTCTTCCTTTGGGGGGAAGAATGATTGGGGGCATTTTGGTCGTATAAAGTTTTAAAGTAACAAAAAAAAGTGGTTTTTGACTTCAAAGGAGCAGATGCATTGAATCAAAACATGCTAGGGGGACAAAAACAAGACATAAAAACATGGTGAAGGCTTTTCTTACACACGTTGCTGTTCTACATGTCGGCTGTATGTATAAAGCTGGATGGACTCAATGCCGCTTTTGCGGCAAGAGTATCCCATGTGACAATAGAAATACTAAGATATAGGGGCATAGCTGCAACAAGCCCGTGCATGCTTGCAAAGATACATAAAAGGAACACTTTCTTTTTAGGATTTTGTATTCTCATCCATCGACTTTCAACCCTTGTTAAAACCACTTTTTTTTTCTGTTAAATACCACCTCAAGTTTAAGTTACAATTAGTCTGATATGTCAACCAATCATGTCTAACATGGTTTTTTTTTTTTTTTTTTTTTTTTTTTTTTGGTTAAATACCACCTCAAGTTTAAGTTAAAACCACCTTCTTTTTTTGGTTAAATGCCGATTTTGTTCTTTTTGTCATTTTCTCAGAATGTCAGGCTTGTTGTAGATAATATTATTTTCTCGTAACGGTTTCCAAATTATGTTTATCTTTAAGCTGAGTAGTTGGGGTTTTCAGGTTGTGCTTATCTTTAAGCAGAGTAGTCGGGGTTACCACATTTCTACATGTCAGGAGATCTTCGGGCACTAGACACCTCGAGGTCTTGTTTGATCTTTAGGTGTTGAGCGATCTGAGTGATAATCGAGGCTATTCGCGAAATACTCGGGTCGGGTACCGAGGGATGTTTCTAGCTTCTCGCCAATGGCCTCGGTATTTGACGAGTCGGAGGGCTCCTAAGGGAGTCTCGAGTCCCGGGCTGGTCTTCTTGGGAACCCTTTGGGTCATTTCTCCTAGGGTCGGGACTGTGTTGATTTATTGGAGTCAGCTAGTAGGAGTCTCGATATAATCTTTCCCATCAGTTGCCCCTCTTATTCCTGGGTCCAAGGTTACGTGGCACGGGAATACGAACTGTTTGTGTCTATTACTTGTTATTTCAATGCAAGTGGCATGTCATTTCAACCATCGAGGTGATATCAGTTGGGAATAAGCGCTAATGATGGCTTCGCATTTAATGAGTTTCAATAACCGAGAGGACGTGTTGGCACCGATTACGAGTTATGTCAAGTGTCGTGTCTTCTCCAATCTCTAAGCCATCTAACGGCTATGTTTAAAACTCTTAAATATTTTTGGGATTCGCACGTAGCCTCGTTTCCCTAGTTGATTTCATTAACCTGTGGATGCGCAACACGCGTAGGATCGAGAATCCTCGAGATAGTCTATAAATCTCCCCTTCAACACACAGTTTAGCTTTCTTTTATCCTTGCTTACCATCTCTTGAGCCTCCTTCTTTTACTTTGGATGATTTCCAACAAGTTTTCTTCATCCCGGCGAGCTATCGTCTCCATTTTCAACATCAACTGCATTTCTGGGCTTCCTTCCTAGTCATCTTCGGCGATCTCCCTTCTTTTAGGCAACCATTCTCCAATAATTCCGGCATTTTTCTCAAGTCTGCCAATTTCTCAGTTACCCCTTTCTTACACTATAATTCGTTCTTTAGTTGCCTATAGTCTCCTTTCGTTTCGTCGATTAAACTGTTAGTCTTTTTTGTTAGTACTCTCTAGTCTTCCCTCTCCTTCTGGCGTATTCGTATTGGTGTTCCTTCCCTATTTTTCCTTTCTCGTATCTCTATATTTTTTCAGTGTTGTCCAATGGTGTCCGGGGATATTGTTGATCGGATGGTCGATGGGGCCAACGACTTATCGGAAGTCTGAAAAAATCCCACGGAGCACACCATCAAGCCAGCTCCATCTAATGCCCAGGGGGGCACAAGGGAGATTGCTCCAAAGAAAGACTTCAAAGCTGCCCTCTATGGTTTTGACTTAGGGGCGTTAACCCTAACCTAATATTATTCCACTTACTCAGTTCCCGAGGGGATTGTTTTTACTACCCCTAGGGACCCCCAAGCTTTTGAAGCCCCTACCGACAACATAGGCTATACGAGCAAGCCCTCATAGCGGGTCTCAGGTTTCCGATTCCCTTGTTTCTAAGGGAACTTCTATTCTGCCTTGGGTTGGCACCGGGGTAGCTAATGCCCAACGCCTGACGGATAACCATAGGATGTATGGTCTTATGGGAACTAACCTTGAAAGGGAAACATCACCTCACACTCAACGAATTCTTCCGCTACTACTGTCCCATGGAGCAGGAGTCGGGTGGTTTTATTTTGCTAGTCGGGACCCGACTCTTGCTCTGGTAACTATGTTTTCGAGCTCTAACAGTGGGTGGAGGAGCCGATATTTCTTTGTCTAGGATGAGGGTTGGGAGTACCCCCCGGGAGAGGTCCCTACTATAAAGTTCAATCGAGGATAGGCATCGGTCATCAACCCAGTGGATAAGTCACGAATTTGTTGTCATTTACATTTATATTTTCTTTTTTATTATGGTTTGAGTTGCTTTCTTTAGATTATCTTATGTGTTTTTCTTCCCCTTCTCTTTTTTTGTCAATTTCTGAAGTAGACAAGTTGTCCAACGAGGAGAAGGCTCGCATCCGGGAGGTTATAAATTACCCCTCCCACGCCTTCCCTGACCTCGTCACATCAAACTAACTCCATCAGTGTGGGTTTGGTCCAGACCCGAGTAACTCATCCATCTTTATTCTGTTTATCTTCCTTTCCTCTTTTTTCTCTAATTATTTTATTTTTTATTAATTTCTAATCCCGGGTCTATTTTCGTATAGCAATGAAGACAAACAGGAAGTATCTCTCTAAGGCCCGGGAAATCAGAGACAATGCCCAGAAGGCCAAGAAAGCGACTCGTCAGCAACTATCCAGGCTGAGGCAGCTGCGACCTCTAAGAAGAGGAAGTGGAACGCCGTCTTTGGGGGGGCCTTCTGAGGCCTAGGTCCCCGAGGCAGTCCCAGTACCTCCTCCTGCTCCTGCTATTGTCATTCAAGTCGTTGACTTGGAGGAGGACACAGTAGGTCTTCCTCAATCCCCCACCTCGGAGGCCTAAGTCGTCACTCGTGCCCTACCCTTGAGGTCCCTGCCCCGATGATAGTTAGCGCACCGACTCCTACCCAGGTGGCGCCAGCCACAAGTCCCCTGATGCCTTCTCCTACAATCTTTGAAAGGGACGAGTCTTTTGTTGGGCCCAACTCTTGGCTAACAAGGCCAAGTCCCGGGGTAGAATATCTCTTGGGGGGTGTTCCCCCTAAGGATCTTGAATACCTGAGGAAGAACCTCTCCTCTTTTGTTCTGCATCGGGACATGATGCACTACATAGCTAAGGTAATCTCTTCTCTTTATGTTTTTCTGATTATTTTTGGTTTCTTCTTTTTTCTTAGTACTGACCTAACTCTACCTTTTGTAGACTGTGGCTCTGATAGCCGCCACTATCTAAAGGCACAAATTCAGTGAGCAGGTCCATGCGAACCATCTTAACCATCTTGCTCAAACCAAGAATGAGCTCAAGGCCTTCCGAGAGGTCACGAACGTTGAGATTCGCAACCTCGAGGGAAAACTCAAACAGGTCAAGGACTCCCACTCCAGTATGGTGACAAAGGCCACGAAACAGGAAGCTTGATTTGAGGAGATGGTTGCTCATGTTCGAGAAACTGAGAAGGACGCTCGCCTAGCTTAAGAAGAGCTAAGAAGTAAGAGGAACTGCCAAGAGGACAATGAACAAGAAGGTAGCTGATGCCTTAGAGTGAGCACGCCTCGAGGTAGAGGTGGAGAGAAAGAAAGGGGAGGAGATTCAGGAAGAGGACCTCGAAGAAACTATAGCCAAGTACATGGCTTTTGATACTTTCAGAATTGTTAAGGCCGACTATATGTAGGAGGGGTTCGAGAAATTCTGGGATTTAGCAGCCAAGCAATTTCCCAACCTAGACTTCTCGTCTATTATGCCCAACGAGGGGGTCCAGAGGCCTAGGAAGAACTAGTAGAGGCCAGCCAAGGAGAAGACATAGCAACCGAGGGGGTGGTTGAAGTATAACAAGTAGAGGCTGGCCAATGAGAAGACATAGCGACTAAGGGGGCGGTCGAAGAGCCAGCGGTGGCTAAGCCTAGAGGGGATGGCTGGGAGGAAGCTACCCTGGGAGAGGGAGAGGTGGCATTGGAGGATGGCAACCCCCATGAATAGTTATACTTTCTTTTTCTTCTCTCTTTCTTTTTTTGAACTTTATAAATTTTCAATATATGAATGAAATTTTCTTTTGCCCTTGTCTGTGCGTATTGTTTTTCACTTGCAATTTTTCTCTTTAAGTTTTTCTAAGTGTTGGTGTATGTCATGGTGATTTCTTCTCACTTCATATGCATATCTAGGTAGGCCGGGGTAATAGTTAATTACCTCGAGCAGGGAAGGGTGACGTTGAATTTTCCTATATATAGGGATCTCTTGGGGTTAACGTTTTGATGGTGAATAGAAGTAGGTAATTAGCTAAAATCAACTAAAATTTTCTAAGTGTAGGTGCACCTCGGGGATAATACTGCCTCGGGTGCAGTACCCTTCAATCGCCCCTTTGGAAAAAAGACGATGACCCATCGGGTCTCTTGTGTTTTCAAGTGAATAAGGGTTCCCAATGGCATTCTTTTGGGCCTAAGTCTTTCTTTATTAACGCCACTGGGTACTCTTTAATATTTACCTAGACTTTAATTATATACGAAGGGGTATAGTTTTACTTACTTGGTAAAGGAGGGTAGACTCAAGTTGTGATGTGCTGGCTCCAACATGCTTTGGGCTCTTTTCGTTGATTTATGAAACTTTTCTTTGCCTTGCATTTTTTCAATTAGGAGGTAGCTTGATTTTGAGGCTCGAGGTCAACCTTATGACCAGAGAGTTAACCTTATAATCCGAGGGCTAATCTTGTAGCCTAAGCACGACATGCTAGGACCTAGAAGGACAGGCTAATCTTGTGGCCTGGGGTCAGTCTTGACCTAGTCTTATAGTCTAAGCTCAAGGTGTAAAGACCTGGAAGGTCGGGCTAGTCTTGTGGCCTGGGGTCAATCTTGTGACCTAAGGGTTAATCTTGTAACCCGGGGCTAGTCTTGTAGCCTTAGCTCGATGGCCTGTAATTTTGTCGACCTTGCATAATTAAAACATTTCACCAGTTAGAATCATAACATTAATTTTATTGATAGTATTTTCTCAAATGTTATACATTCCATGGTCGCTGTAGGGGTATCGTTTCAAGGTGGTAGGTCATGGGCCTATTATAGCGTATTACCTAGTAAGGCCCTTCCCAGCTTAGTCTCAGCTTTCCCTCCGTCGGATCTTGTGTCAAAAAACTCACCTTCCTGAGCACTAAATCCCCGACTGTAGATCTCTTTGCCTTGACCCATGAATTATAGTACTTTGCCATTTTTTGCTTGTAGGTGGCTGTCTAAAGTGCAGTTTTGTCTCTTCTTTCTTCTAATAAGTCAAGGTTGTTTCTGAGGCCTTTTTCATTCTTCTCTGAGTTAAAATTTATTATTCTTTGTGTGGCCATTCCAACATCGACAGGCATCACTACCTCAGTTCTAAATATAGCGAGAATGGTGTTTCCCCTATGGGAGTCCTTACCATGGTGCGGTATGCCTAAAGGATGCTCAATAGTTCCTAAAGCCAAAGGTCCTTTGAGTTGTCGAGCCTCTTCTTGATTATGCCCAGGAGCGTTCTGTTAGTGACCTCCACTTGGCCGTTGGCTTAAGGGTGAGCTGGGGAAGAGAAGTGATTTTTGATACCAAGCTCTGCGTAAAATTCTCAATACCGGGCATTGTCAAACTGCTTACCATTGTTAGTGATAATGACATGGAGAATCCCAAATCGGTAAACGATGGACTTTCAAGTGAAGTCACAAATGTTCTTCTCAATGATTTGTGCCAAGGGTTCAACCTCCACCCACTTGGTGAAGTAGTCAATGGCCACTACCAAGAACCTCATCTATCTTTTTCCTATGGGGAATAGACCAACTATGTTGATTTCCCATTGTGCAAAGGGTCAAGGTCCTGCTATCTGGACTAATTCTTCTACAGGCCTCCTGGGAATGTTGGCAAATCTCTTATACTTGTCACGCCTTTGAGCAATGAGAACGGCATCTTTTTGCATAGAGGACCAATAGTATCCGGCTCTGATTATTTTGTGAGCCATCGACCTGCCTCCCGAGTGGCTCCCACATATCCCCTCGTGTATTTCTCGGAGCACATAGTCGGCTTCCTCCTCGGACAGGCATCTAAGTAGGGGGAGAGTGAAGCTCCTTTTGTAGAAAGTGTCACTGAGAAAGAGAAATCTAGTAGCCTGCGTCTTCACTTTTCTCGCCTCTTCCTTATCCATGGGCAACTCACCATTCTTCAAATACCTTATGATCTGATTGGCCCATTTGGGCTCGGGGCTTTCCATGTTGACTTCCTTATCTTCCTCTATCTTGATACTTGGCTTGGGCAGGTGCTTAACAATGATCCCAGGGTCGAGGTTCTCAGTGGCAGATGACGTGAGTCTAGCTAACATGTCGGCTTCTTCATTATCTCCTCATGGGACCCGCTGTATATTGAAATGCCTAAATCGAAACTTCTCTTTCTCCACCATGGAAAGGTACTATTTCATCCACACATCCTTCGCCCCATACTCCCCTTATACTTGTCCTACCACCAGCTGGGAGTCACTGTTGACCCTTACCTTTCTGGCCCCAAGTGTGCGGGCAAGGTGTAGCCTTGTGATCATTGCTTCATATTCAGCCTCATGTTGGTCTCCTTGAACCCAAACCTTATGGCCTACTCGAGCTTGCTTCTCTTCGACGTAACCACGATAACTCCTCCCCCAGCTGCACTATTGGTGGAGGAGCCATCCACGTGTATAACCCACTTTGCCTAGCCCGCTTCCTCTTCCTCTTGTTGCTCTTCTTGAATTCCAGTCTCTAGGCCAGGTACATAAGTGTATTCAGCGATGAAATCCACAACAGCTTGGCCCTTGATAGCTCCCCGAGGGTGATACTCGATGTCGAACTTGCTTAACTCCACCGACCACTTGACCAGTTTCCCTAAGGTCTCGGGTTTGTGCAATATGGTCCTGAGCGGCTCATCTGTTAGCACCCAGATGGTGTGGTCCTGAAAATAGGGCCTTAGTCACCGAGCTGTGATGACTAGTGTGAATGTCATCTTCTCTGCCCTCGGATACCTTTCCTTTGGTCCCCTGAAGGCTTTGCTGGTGTAATATACGAGCGCTTATATCCCAACTTCTTCCCTTATCAGCACTGAGCTCACTATCATCTCTAATATTGATAAGTACATATAGAGCACCTTGCCTTGCTTCGGTTGATTGATCAGCGATAGGTGGCCAAGGTGGACCTTGAGTTCTTGGGAGGCCTTATCGCATTCTCCATCCCAATAGAAAGCTTTCTTCAGTAAGCAGAAAAAGGAAGGCACTTGTCTGTGGCCTAGGATATAAATCTACTCAATGCTATCACTCTCCCGGCTAGTCATTGTACTTCTTTTATGTTCCTCGACAGTTGCATGTTGATTATGGCCTTCACCTTCTCAGGATTTTCTTTTATTCCTCATTGAGACACCATGAACCCGAGGAACTTCCCAAGCGACACCCCGAAGGCACATTTACTAGGGTTGAGCTTCATCCTATGCTCCCTCAGAGTCTAGAAAGTCTCGCTCAAATCTAAGAGGTGTTGCCCGGCTAGGAGGCTCTTCACTAACATATCATCCACGTACACCTCAACATTTTTCCCAATTTGTCTTTTAAACAACTCATTGACAAGTCCCTGGTAAGTCGCCCCCGCACTCTTTAGCCTAAAGGGTATGACCCTGTAGCAATAGAGCCCCCGATCTGTGATGAAGGCAATTTTCTCCTGATCAAACTCGTGCATCTGTATTTAGTTGTACCCCGAGAAGGTGACCATGAAGCTAAAGGTTTGGTGGCCAATCGTTGAGTCCACCAGAGTGTCGATCCTCTGGAGTAGGAAGCTGTCTTTCGAGCATGCTTTGTTGAGATCGGTGAAGTCGATACACATACATCATTTTTCATTCGGTTTTCACACCATAACCACATTTGCCAACCAGTCGAGGTAGTAAACTTTCCTTACGAATCCAGCCACTAGCAATTTCTCCACTTCCTCTACAATCTCCAGATTTAGTTCAGGAAAAAATTTTCTCTTCTTCTACTTGACGGGCTTCAAGGCTAGGTTCACATTCAGCCGATGTACAGCCAATCGGGGATCTATTCCAGGCATGTCTTCATGCGTCCAAGCGAACACGTCCCGATTCTCAATGAGAAAGTCTTGTAATCACTTTTTGAGTTCTCCCGACAAGTCTGACCCTACTCGATGATTCTATCGGGTGTGTTAAAGTTCAGGATAATGTCTTCTAGTTCTCCTCCTGGCTCCGCCACCACTTGGGTTCTCTCATCTCAAACTTTCAGATTGTTAATTGACATGCTCTCTTTTGGGGCCGGCTAGTGAGGCCATATAACATTCTCTGGCTACCACTTGGTCTCCTCTAACTTCCCCGACTCTCCCCTCCATTGGGAAGCACATTAAGAGATGATAGGTCAACGTGACTACCCTTAATTGATTCAGTGTCGGCCTTTGGAGTATTGCATTATAAGCGGAGAGGCAGTCGACCACCAAAAAATTGACCACCCTGGTGACCTACCGGTCTCCTATACCAGCTGTGATTGGCAAACCAACCATTCCAAGTGGGAGTAACCGGTCTCCGGTGAACCCAACCAAGGGCGTTTGAATTGGCTTAAGTTTATCTCACCCGATACCCATTTGGTCAAAAGCAGGAGATAAAGAATGTCTGCCGAGCTGCCATTGTCGATGAGGATATGGTGCGTGATGTAGTTTGAAATAACTAACATCACCACCAAGGCGTCATTATGTGGCTGACTCATCCCTTGGGTATCTTCTGCAGAGAAGGTGATGGGAAGATGCTCTGGCTTATGATGCTTTATCAGTCTCTCTCTGTGCGGATCTACCTCAAGTGCGACCTTCTTGCTGAGCTGGACTCCCCTCCCCTGGCAAACCCACCAGCAATTACTCTTATTTTCCCTATTGGCCCTTCCGGCCTTCTTTCTTCCCGAACAAGAGGGTTTTGGCAAGTGTCATCGCGTCTAGTTGGGTGTCACCCAGCAACACACCTTTGCAACCTCCCTCATTAGATAAGGGCCTCTATTTACTCCTTCAAGTTAAAGCAATCGTTGGTGTCATGGTCGTAATCCTAGTGAAAATGATAAGACATGTCGCGATTCCTCTTCTCTGGCAAGGCTCAGATTCTCTCAGACCACTTAATACTTGGGTCGTCCTTGATATGCAGGAACACTTGCTTCATTGGCACATTAAGGGGGTATATTTTTGAAACCTACTCGGGGGGATGTTGACCCAGGGCCTATCCCCGCAGTTGCTATTGCTTTCTCTCACCCGTCCACCTCTATCTTCTTGCAGTGCTTATTGCTGCTCTCTTTCGCTTGTCAGACTGTGAACTAGGCCCAGCATCCAGCTCTCGCCTAGCGTTGAGGGTGTCCTCAGCATTCATGTGTCGTTGCGCCTTCACCATGAGGTTGGCCATACAGGATGGGAGATTCTTAGAGAGAGAGAAAAGGAACTTGGAGTTACAGAAACCCTACCATGAGAGCAGCCACGATCACCTTCTCCTTGGCGTCGTCCACCTGTAGCATCTCTCTATTGAATCGAGACATATAGTCCCGTAGGGACTCTCCCTTGTTCTGTTTGATGATTAGCAAATAGGTGGCTGGCTTCCAGTGTCTCTGGCCGCCTATGAAGTAACTGACAAACTATCGGCTTAGCTCTGTGAAGGTCAGGATGCTGTCAGGTTTCAACCGCCTAAACCACACTCTAAAGGAACCCTTAATCGTCGTAGGGAAGGTCTGGCACATGATTTTGTCAGGGGCCACCTGGAGATTCATGTGCGTCTTGTACGCCTCCAGATGGTCAAGGGGATCCTTGCCACTGTCGAACATCTCCATCGGAGGTGGCTTAAACTTCTTAGGGAGTGGTCAAGCCATCACCTCAGGGTTGAAGGGATGATCCATCCTCTGGATCAGTTCATCAACGGTGGTCGGGGCTTTTCCTTTGAGGGCTTCCTTCATAGTTGTTACCTCCCTTCTCTCATCCTCCATTCTCTCCTCCTAGAGGTCTGGGGTGTGGATCCTTTCTCCAAGCTGGCTAGCCTCTCAGAATCAGTGGTCGTGGTGCTTGCCGCCTAGTCTTTGCACCCCTGGTCATGACCTCCGGTTGGGAGGATGTGGGGTCTTGGTTGTCCTGCATGGTGGTCGTCGATCGCTCCTCTACGACCTCGTAGTTCTTGTATGATTTCTCGGTAATGATTGATCCATCAGTAATTGTACATTTTTCGTCAGTCCTTAAATCTATTGCTTGAGGAAAACCACCCTTTGGGTTTCGGGGTGTGCTCCACCAGAGACGGAAGCTTCTTAACCATCAATTCTAGCACCCTCGTGTACCCTCATCATGTTGAGCTGTCATCGACCTGGTTTTAACTATGTGGACCTTAGGTTCTCAGGAAAACTTTCCACATATGGTGCCAACTGATAGCATATCGGTTTGACGGGCTCCTTTACACTGATCAAATGGTCCCACGATCATCTCAGGTCCCTGGCAGAGTGAGCACTGCACACACAAAGCAATAGAATGTCAGGAAGCTAGGCGCAGGTGGGGTGTCGGCCTCTAGCTCTCAGATGGTTAAGTTAGATAATGGGGGAAGTTTAGAAGTAGAGCTCTCTCTTTTAGGGTTTCTGATGAATTGATACCCGGAGAATGAATTGATACCCGTATGTATAGGCTTGAGTAGTGGCGTATTAGAGAGGATCCCACATGTCACTTTCCCCTACATTCTTGGCCACATCTCCCCCTACTCTCTCTATCCTTTTCTCAAAATGCCAGGCTTACTGCAGAGAATATTCTCTTCTCATAACGGTTCCAAATTATGCTTATCTTTAAGCTGAGTAGTCGGGGTTTCTGGGTTGTGCTTATCTTTAAGAGGAGTAGTTGGGGTTTCCACATTTCTATATGTCGGGGGATCTCGAGCACCAGGCACCTCGAGGTCTCATCTGGTCTTTGGGGGTCGGGCGATCTGAGTGATAGTCGAGGCTATTCGCGGAATACTCAAGGTCGGGTACCAAGCGATGTTTCTGGCTTCTCACCGATGGCCTTAGTATTTGACGAGTAGGAGGGTTCCTAAGGGAGTCCCGAGTCCTAGGTTGGTCTTCTTGGGAACCCTTTGGGCCATTTCTCCTAGGGTCAGGATTGTGCTGGTTTATAAGAGTCGGCTAGTAGGGGCCTCGGTATAATATTCCCCATCAAGTCCAATGGAAATACATATGGCATGAAGGTTTTAAATGTCTTTGTTGGAGGGAAAATTTTATTTTTTCTCACGTTGTTCTGGGTATGGATAACTCAAGGTACTGGGTCAAGTTCGGTACATGCCTCAACAAAAAGGACTTTCATGAGACTTCAAAGATGAAGAATTGAAAAGATGCCAAACTTAGTTAATGCAACCGAATGATAGCACAATGCAAATGCTTCGTTTGACCGAAGGGATCACAAACCTCTTTAGCAAAATTGTCTCACTCGACGTCAAACAAGTTGATGACAGAAACTAGGAATGAACCAGGTTCACCCCTTCTCGAACCGAATTATAGACTACATAAAGTTACCCCTACTCCTAAGATAGACATACTCCTACCCTTAAGATTGTAATGCCCCCAAACCCAGATTCAGATTTGTTACTGTTCACAAATTCAGTAATCACATGTCAATATAACCCAATCATGGGCTTGATAAATAAAAATATAATAGTATCCACAAGTTCTCATTTAATACTTATCTTAAGATCCATTAAATCTAATTAATTTAATAATCAGATTTCAATGTTTTGTGGAAGAGTGTTCAATATTCAATAACCATACATGTTCAGATCGATAAATGCCGAAGTGTAAATCAAAATCATATAGATCATAATAGTCTAAAATCAGTGAAACACAATAGGAATATCACTAAGGTGCCCTCTCACCCAAAATATACAAAAGGAAAATGTCCATAAACTTGAAAATATGGACCCAACATAAAAGGAGTCTCAAAACATGTCCATAACAATGATTCAAATAAAAGAAAGAAAACTATAAATACCATTACAAGTCCCTCAGATAGAGGACCTACAACAATAGTCACTCTAAAAAATAAAAGGTTGGGTTAGTCCCAACCTGTAAGCAATCTAGAAAACTATAAATAATCTGAAACAAAGCATAAATTTGAATATTAGCATGCCCAAAAGTCACTACAAGATAGATAAATGTCAAAATATTAATCACAATCATGCTAGTATGATATAACAATTGTCACATGTCAAACTAAAGTCAAAGGTCCTAAACAAAGATCTAAGTCTGAATAATAATTCAATGCGAAGATCGAAGTTCACAAATTGGATGACTTATATTAGTCCTGAAAGATCCGGTCTTCGATGATTCAGAGTGTTCAAAATTCAATGTTTTCAAAAGGATTTTAAATTCATATAGTTCAAAATATTCGAAATTCAATATTCAGAGTTTAAAGATTCAAAGCTTTTTGAGTTTGATGTTTAAAGTTTTCAAAGTCTACAAGGTTCAATGTTTAAAGGGGTTCAAAGTTCAATGTCCAAAGGTTTAATGTTCGATATCCAAAGAGTCAAAAGGACACACTTAGCCCCGTGTCAAGGCCCAAATGTTAGTGGGCACACTTAGCCCGGTGTCAAGGCCCAGGTAGTCAATAGCCACATTAATCCCTATAACAAGGCCCAAAGGGTTAGTAGATACACTTAGCCCAGTGACGAGGATCAGATCGTTAATGGTCACATTTAGCCTTATGATATAATGCCCAAAAGTCAAAGGTTCGAAGTCCAAAAGGGTTCACATCAATATGTCCAAAGGTAGGGGTGAACATGGGCCGGGTTCGGGCCGAGCCATGGTAGGCCCAACCTTGGCCCACTATATTAGGCATTGGGCTCGGGCCCGGAATTTTTTTTAATATTTAGGCCCAAGCCTGGCCCTATGGGTTTCATCGGGCTTCGGGTCAGCCCATGAATTTAACAAAACATGAATGATGAGATTGAGATTTGAACTCGATACCTATTAAACAATATAAAAATGCATTACCAATTAAGCTACAAAATCTTATTAGTTTTTAAAAACTTAGAAAAATATACACTTAAATTCTAAGAATTACTTACTATAAAAAATCATTGATCTCACTAAGAGTTGAACACATGACCTTTTGTAACAAAAAAAAAATTACAAATTGAGCTATGAATTATATTAATAATTTGAAAAGGGTTAAAGCCTATTTGATAGCCACCTGTAATGTAATCATTTCATTTCAAATTTCCAAGGTACTTGTAGTATAAATATGAAAGAGTTCATTTTGAACCATTACTTTCTGGTTACAAATGCCTTAGAAATTTGAAATTAAACCATTACTGATTTGCTAACTAAAATTAGAAATGTAGCCATAAAGTAATGGTTCAAAATGAACTCATTCAGATTTTTACTAATTTGCTAACTAAAATTAGAAATGAAGT
>JAOXJP010037205.1:0-16560 GCA_025762735.1 Platanus orientalis
ACTTTTTTTTGTGTTGCATTATTTTTTGTTTTCATAAGCACTCTAGATAACTTTCCCAAGTTCTCATAGTAAGTAGCATTACTTATCTCAAGAAATCACATGACTTTTAAAGATTACAAAGTCACTTAAGAGTATAACATTCATCCTCATTTTCCCTTTAGTTTATGTATTCTCTATATCATAGAGTGGGACTTCAAACTTAAACTCCATTAATAGTATCTATGAGTTGTCCTATGACTTGTTATCACCTATTTGAACCTTTTTCATGGGATCTGATAGGTTAGGTTGTCATTGTAAAGACAAACATTGGATTATTAATATCATCTCCTTTGACATGTCATTTGCTAACTTTCTAATCAATGGATTTTATTCTAGGATCAACCAATTTTCCTTCTAACCTAATAATTTCAATAATGTTACGCTATTGTTCAATAGACTTTACACTATATTGTTTCTTAGGTGTACATGTTACTTTTTTTGTTATGCGTACTATTTTTAACTTTCGCAATAATGTATAGACATTGATTGGACTAGCCTTATCTATAGTAGAAGAGACTTCTCATCCACTCAGTCTTTGTTCTTTCCTTTTTTAAGGTGATAAACTTGACTTTTATTATTATGGGCTTCACAAGCCTCTTATGTTTGAACACGAGTGTCCAAAACAGAGAAAACCCCTTTGCGCATAAGAAATCATTTTTTTAATAGTGAAAACCCTTTTGTTAGCCAAAACGTTAGGTCTCTCTAGTTTCTAACGTTTGGTTGATTCTAATATTAATATCTAATTAGTATGTAATAAATATTTAATAACTCTCATGTATTCAATATTTGGTAACTCGCATAATAAATATAGGTTTAGTTTTGAATTTATATATATATATCACAGGAGTATGTTGAGTTCAACTGAGTTGTGGTAGTGTTTTTGGGAAAAGGTTGCTCATAAAGCTCTTTATTTAGTTAATTGTTATCCCACCATTGCATATGACTAAAAAAATCCTTGAAAATGTATGGTCTATAAACCTATTAATTACTGTTTCTTATGTGTTTTTGGTTGTCATGTGCATGGATTCCTAAAGAGAAAATAACTAAATTGGGTGCAAGGTTCAAAAGTTTATTTTTCTTGGTAATGTAAATAAAATAAAAGGGGTTCGTATTATGGGATCCTACCACCCACGGGATTTTTATTCGTCAAGATGCAATCTTTAATGAAAATTTATTGCAGAAATAAAAGTTTTAGCTATATTCAAGTATGATGATGGAGATGGTTGAAACTAAGTCTTAAGAAAGACTATTCAAAGGGAGTTCTTATTATATTTTGACTTTTATTCATGAGTACTTAAAAAAGGTCTATATAATTACTTTGAAGCATAAAGACAAAGGGTTTCTCAATTTCAAGCGATGATAGATCATGATTAAGAAGCAAATCGGCAAGAAGATCAAGTGACTAAGAATAGATAATGTCTTGGAGTTTTGTTCAAATGAATTTGATGGGTTCTAGAAGAATGAGGGGATTATGAGGCATATCATAGCTAGACACACTCCCTAGCATAATAGTTTGATAAAACACGCATAAACATAATGTTGATGTAAATTGTCAATTCCATTGAATGAAAAATACATGGAGTGGTAAATTAGGCATGGCATGAGCACTTTGCATATCTTAGTCATGTTTGTATTCTATAGAGTCCTTGTATTCAAAGAGTGATGACTTTTTCCAAGGACTTGAAGCTACAAGGATGAAGCCTTCTCCTATTTTCCAAGGTCCAAGACTTGAAGACTCAAGCCTTTACATGCTCAAAAAAAGTATATAAAGGTAATCATGACGCTAGACATAGGTTAAGAAGATGTAAAGACCCTTGTGAGGGTCAATGGACCAAACCATGCCTTACACATAAGTCCCACAATGATTAAAATCCATTTTAAGGCAAAATGGTAGAAAAACAGTGGAACCAGATTGATCCAAGGGTGGTCGGATCAATCCAAACTTGTTGGATCAATCCTCCACTTAGCAAATCAATCTAATAGTCATCGGATCAATCTGAAAGGCCCATATCGGATCAATTTAAGGAAGCTCGAGTTCTCAGTTATGAGACTAACTAAGATATCGGATCGATCTGATATCGTAGAACTTTAAAAAAATATAAATCTATGGATGCGATTTTTTGACCATTGAGAATGATGCTTGTCCAAGGGTGCATGGCTATGCTCAGCCCCTATAAGTATAAAAGAGCCCCAAATGAGCTAACTAACACACAAAAAGAGATTTTGAGAGAGGAAGAGTAAGCTAAGGCATTCATTGTCCCAACTACCCAAGGCTTTCATTTATGAACTTTCATTGAAGAATCAAGAAGGAAGAACCATTAAGTGAGCTTTCCAATAAATCATTCTTCATTGAATTCAAGAAGTAATAAGAGGGTTTACTCTTAAGTAAACCCTAGTGTGAAGCTCCATGAAACAAGGAGGCAACTCTTGGGAGCTTGGTGGAAAGCTAAAGTACATTAGTTCAACAAGGATCAACCACCATCAAAGGGTAATAAGCAATGCACTAACCTTCAAGAGGTAACTTGTATTGACTTTTCTTTATATTAAAACCTTAGAACTACCGTTGAAGACATTGGAAATGTAGACCACTCTAGCCGGAGACACTAGGAGTAGAAATAGCACTTGCCAAAGACACCGAGTGTAAAGCTTGTAAATGCAAGTAGATAAGTTTTGAATTTTAACCTTGATTGTAACTTGTTTCAATTTAAATAAAATTTAGCAGCTCAGTAGTGAGCTTTAACAGTGGATGTAGGCCGAACTGTTGAACCACTATAAATATCGTGTTGTGTGTTGATTGTTTGTGGTGTGTATTATCTTTTCTCTCTATCATGCCATAGTATGTATTGCATCATCTTTCATACTTGTAATTAAAAATCAATTTAAACTATTTGAAAGATAAAATTGAATATTTTCATTACATTACACTTGAAACCTTAACGATTAAATTATATCATTAAGTGCATTTATTTCCAAGTAGCAACATAAAATCTTTTAATTGTAAATCAAGCGAGGGCTAAATTAAAAAGAATTTTTAATATATCCTATTCATCCCCCTCCAGGATTAAAACCGGATTTTCAATTGGTATCAGAGCATAGGCTACTCTTATATGGTCTAACAACCAGAGTGGAAAGATTAAATTCCTAGAGTGAACCAATAGATGGCCAACCCGGAAGAATTGTACTCAACCACAAAACCCCCATTCCTTGAATGTACCTGAATGCTTTAGAATGTAGGATTCTAAACTTGTAGGTATTCCACTTGCAAATCACTTTAAATTTTTAGCAAACGTGACACCACAAACTAAGGAGGAGAAGTACATGTCCAATGTTTCATACGCCAATACTGTTAAGAGCCTCATGTATAGTATAGTTTGTAGTCTTCCTAACATTTCACATGTTATTAGTTTTATTAGTAGATATATGGAACATCCAAGAAAGACACATTAGTAGGCAATGAAATGGATATTTTGGTATTTGAGAGATACTGTAGATGTTGGTTTCGTATTTGTTAAAACTAGCATACATGAAGATTGTGCATTTGGATTTGTAAATTTTGATTATGCAAGTGATCATGATAAGAGGTCACTGACAGGTTATGTCTTCACTCTCCCAAGTTGCACAGGGAATTGGAAAGCAACATTATAAGCTACAACTGCTTTGTTTACTACTGAGACTGAGAATATGACAGTGTATGAAGCAATGAAGGAGGCTATTTGGTTAAGAGGCTTCTTTAGCGAGCTGGACTTGAAACAAGATTTGACTGTTATTCATTTTAACAGTCAAAGTGAAATACATTTGACTAAAACTCAAATGTATTATAAGAGAACTAAACACATTAATGTCAAATATCACTTCATTTATGAGATCATCTTACAGAGCTAGATTGTTGTTAAGAATATGGGCATAGAAAATAATTCATCAGACATGATGACTAAGTCACTTCATTCAAGCATTGGTTGGACTTCATTGGTGTTTGTAGTACTTATGAGATACCTTTTTTGAAGTTGTGTGGAGAATATGGGAGAATAGATTTTTGTACTATAAAACTTGATAGAATTTAAGTGAAAATAGAGATTTGTTGGAAAAGTGTCTTAAAGCCTCCTAGTTGAAATTTTTTACCCGTATTCTTGACCCAATTGGGGTCTGACCCGACCCTCATAGAGAATACGGTTTGGGGGGTATATATTGGGTTTCGTCCCTTTCATGGGGAGAGGAAGAGCCACATTGTTCATTGAATCTCTATTTTAGATCAAAGTGAAATCTCTCTCCCCATTTTTCCCATAGACATAGTCTTTAAGCCGAACCACATACATCATATGTTCTGTGTGATTATTGTTTTCGTTATTTTCATTCTTTTATTTTGTTCATATGACTCCAAATCTAGAGGTTCCACACAATAATGGGAAACATAATCAGTCTTTTTATTAGTAAAATGTTTATGAAAATAACCAAAACTAACTACTAAATTCATGAAGGAATCATAAAAGTTAATTCAATTGGATGTGACTAGGTTTCCATACTAATACAAAACCAACCCATCAATAGAGAATAATTTAAACCACATCAATCATCCATGCATGTTATGAAAATTTCAAAACAAAACATAGGTCGACATTTCAAAACATGAATGTGAACATATACCAAAAGCAGTGGCTCTCAATAGTACCACCCTTATATTGCGTAGTCCCTATAGTATGTTTCCTTCATCACTCATCTTGAGGGAAAAGCCATAGTGACTATATAATCACCAAGATAATTCTAAACACATCCATTTACATCACCTACATGTACCAGTTCCACATGTATATGATCTCAACCTATGATAGCACTATTTTGGCTAACTCCCCATCTCATCCATCCATCATTGTTTGCCAACTCTTTCTATCAAAGACATAACTTTCATACAAGGCAATCCTGCATTGATTTCTGATTCTAGAAATATTCCAAACCCAACTTGAAGAAGAGATCTTGTATATAAAAGACGGTTAATTTTTTCATTTGGTTACTTGTGAAGCACTTAAAATGCACTTCTAGAAGCATGCATGCTTTGCCATTTTATTTGCAATGCTATTCTAGCAAGACTATCCCTACAATTATGGTAGTTGATTGCAATGTTTTTCTACCAGTTCAAGCTAACTAAAGAATCAATTCAACTCAACAAAACTTTCTTCATAAAATGATTTGAACCATTTATTAAAAAATATATTCCATTAAATCACAAGCACTCATTTCCTAACTACTCCAACTTAAGTCAAATATGGCTTTCCTTGTGTCCCTCATTTTATCACCTATTGTTGCTACCTAAGATCTTGTGAATGTATTCATTTATGATTATATCCTTTTTGGTATTGATACTCATCATCTCAACATCCTCATCTCTCCTACATTCATTCTATGTATCTATTGTTTCTTAGTATAACGTTCTACTCCATGAAGCATGGTTGATCTTATAACCATTTTATAATATTTTATATTTTAATGGTATTCTTCTATCAAATAGAACTCAAGAAGAACCTTTCTAATCTATCCACCACACTCTAAATCTATAAGCAATGTCATCTTCAATCTCTCCCTTCTTATGAGTATAATGAAAATGGCGTCTAGGGTATCTCTTGGTTATTAATCTTAATTAGTTTATCATTTCCACTATATTTTTATTAGTAAGAAGATCATTCATTAAGAAAAATGAAAGGAAAATTACAATGATCTTAACTGAGGAAAAATGAAAGTCCGGTTCTTATTGTAGATAAACTCAATCAAACCAGAAAAAAAACTAAAGAAAATTGGGGGGGGGGAACAAGAATACAAATAGTGATAGTACAAGAAGCATCAAGAATTTGCTAATGGTTAAGGACCTACATACAAACCTAACTTATGGGATTCCTCTTTGATTAACTCAATCAGTCAGGGAATTGTTAGGCATCGGCAGCCATTGGAATGGAATGTTCAAAGAAGAGGCTCAAGATCTAGCATCCCTATTATTTTTACAAAAAAATTATTTCATATAGTATATTAGTTTAGCTTATCATAAAACTTTTTTTATTCTAGAACTTCCCTTAGCATGATATGTATTCCTTCTTTATTATCTTTAATACTAACATATTGTATTTCCTAAAGTTGACCACTTTTATGGTATATAAAATATCTAATCTCTCTTTTCTCACAAACAGGACCTTTAAATGAGATTAACTTCTTTTTCGGATGCAAATGTTTTGTGATGAAAAAGTGTTTGAGTCTTTGTGATGAATTATAAACCGACACATGGGTTTTTTCAGGTTAAAAAAGTCCAAAAAAAATACTCAGTTGAAATAGTAGGTGTAGAAAAAGAGATACCAAATTCATAAACACATCATGTATCAATCTATAGCAAGCCTACTAAGGTTTTCTCACCAAAGCATCATAAAATCCCTTCTAGAAATAATTAATGATAGCGTGGCTGGCTGGATAAGGAAACAAATGTTCAAATGTTCTACTCCCAAATTTATATACTCCCTTCATGCTCCCGGACACAAAAGCTAGCAAGTGATGCTTTTTTGTTTTTTTGTTTTTTTAACTAAATAGATACTTTGTCCAGGATTGGTGTCCAAGACAATAGGTGACTTCACATGGAATAAAATGTGCAGGGTTAAGATGCAATTTCAAATTTCCACCCATTTTATTCCAAATGAAGTGTCACCTTGTGCTTTGGACAACAAATCCAAGATAGAAGATCCTTTCCCTTTTTTAAAATTGCGTTAATTGTTGTAACCCTATACAACCCAGCCTTTGTGTATGGGAGCATGGGGAGTATACAAATTGAGTAGAACATTTGCTCTCAATAAGTTAATGGACTTATAAATAAGGAGCAAATTTCTTGTCCAGGAAACCAGGGGATGTTACATGGAATAAAATGGGTGGTTGATGCTTTTTTTGAAACATGGAAAATGTATTTTATTCCATATGACGTCCCCTGGTGTCCTGGACACCACCAAATCCTTAACAGAACATTTATTTCCTATAAATATTACTGAAAAAAATACTTTGTATGGTACCATAAAAGAGCATTGTGAAAGAATTGACAGATTTTTGAAAGAAGTCTCACTCAACTTAATGTTTTGGTTGAGGAGAGTTGTATTTATAATGTGTATTTAAATTTTGAATACAAATTTGAATTTAAAACTACATTTAACCAATCCCTTATCTGATGGGATTAGTTTCAACTTACAAGATAATAACAAACTAACAAATTCTTTGAATTCCAAAAAAAAACAAATAACAAAATAACATATTATTTGAATTCAAAAGACCAAGTTGTTGAGATAGAATCACTAGGGAAGTGATTCGGTGCGTGATGCTTTAACATGCCCCATCAAACTCAACGGTCATTGACGAATGTTGAGTTTGTCACGAAGAAGAATAAATATGCTATTAGTTAAGCCTTTGGTAAGCACATCAACAAGTTGATCTTTGGTAGAAATAAATCGAACTTCTAAAATGCACCTGGCAACCTTGTCCCACATGAAGTGAAAGCCAACTTTAATATGTTTTGTGCAAGCATGAAAGATGGGGTTTGCAGAGAGGTACGTAGCACCAACATTGTTACACCATAAAATAGGGGGTTGATCTAGAAAGACACCAAGTTCATGTAGTAATGATTGAAGCCAAGTGAGTTTGGTAGTGGCACCAGCAAGAGCCCAATATTCACTTTCAGTGTGAGATATGGTTACAATATGTTGCTTGCAAGATTGTTGCGAAATGAGATTGGGTCCAATATAAATGAGAAACCCCCTTGTGGATTTTCTATCATCAGGGCAACCAACCCAATCAGCATCAAAGAATGCAACTAAACACAAGGAGGATGACTTACAAAATGTTAGGCCATGGTCAATCTATGTGCTTAAGATAGTGAATGATGCATTTGACGACAACCCAATGATCATCTATGAGGTAGTGCATGAATTGATATACCTTATTAATGGCAAAGGAGATATCAGGGCGGGTGAATGTGACATAGTAGAGAGCACCGACTGTACTTCAATATAGTGTGGCATCTATCATGGGGGTTCTAGATGTGAATGAAAACTTCATAGTGAATGACATAGGGGTAGTAACAAGTTTAGCACCAACCATGTTTGTCTTGTGAAGAATATACAAAATGTACTTTTGTTGGGAGAGAGTCATGAAAGATCTTGATGAAGTGACTTCCACACCCAAAAATTAATGCAAGAGCCCCAATCTTTGATGACAAACTCTATGCAGAGCTTAGATATAAGAGATGAGATGGTGCTTTGCTTGTTACATGTTATCAAAATGTCAACAACATAGATGAGTAAGTAAATGGTTGCCCCCTCTTTGTGATAAATAAAAAGTTGTATTCATCTTAGATCCAAAGAATCCAATCCCTATGAGATATGAGCAAAGGTGATGGAACCATGCGTGTGGAGCCTGCTTGAGGCCATAAAAGATACTTCTTAAGATGATACATGTAGTTAGGAAACCGATAATCTACAAAGTTTGGTGGTTGAGGCATGTAAACCTCTTCATCAAGGTGGCTATGAATAAAGACATTACTAACATCGAGTTACTTAATAGGTCAACTATAACACCCTGTATCACACTAAAAGGGAAAAAATGTAATTTAACACACTTAAGAGTAAATTTTCCACTTCACATGTTTATACAGACCTTAGAGTGGTTTATGGCCCCATTGCAGCAAGTTAGAAGCATAAGACTCAAGTTGGGTCTTGGACTTGTCAAGTTTGAGAGTTATCCTGATTACGTATTTAAGATAACTTCATAGGACCGTCAACACCAATCCTGAGTGAATTAGAGTACAAATAATATATCTATAGAAAGATATACGAGTCTACTTTCTAACCCATTAAACGGTGTGTGATTCTGAGCCTCCTAGGAGAAATTATGACAATTCTCCCACACAGAGTCAGTGCTAACAGACCCACAAATTTATGGTAACTTTTCGGCCCCGTGACACGAATCCAGAGTAGATTATAGAATGAGATATACCTTTTTGTAAAGTTCTTGAAGTTTAACTTCCAACACAACAAACAATGATCGTTTCCGAGTTTTCTAGAGAGCATTATAGGTATTTTAGTGCAAAGGGGTAAAAGCTGAGAAAAATCTGTCCATTTGGATCGAACCAGGACCTCTCTGGTCTCAAAAAACTATACAAAAGTGTGTTGGATCCTAGATCAATCCAAATAGCCTAGATTGCAATTTTTTTTGGAAAAAAAAACTTAATTTTTTCCTTCCCTAATTTTACCCAAAACCCTATAAATACAATAAGGGAACCTTAATACCCACATTTGACACCAAAAAGGGGGAGTGAAAGAGGGAGAGAAGGAAAAACAAGGAAGAGGCTAGGGTTTGAAGGATTTTTAGGGATTTTTGAAAAACAAAGTCGTGATTCAACAAAGAAGTAAGAAATTGTGTAATTTATCATTTTTTTCTTAGGTTCTCAGTTATCTAAAGATATTAAACTCGTTTTTGAGAGTTTTTAAAAGTTTCATGCAAGTTTTGAATGAGTTTCTAAGTGAATATATTAAGAACCATTGAAGAACTTCTTAAGAATGTAAATATTGAATTTTTTCAAAGAAAAGTAATTATTTTTCATAAGTATAAAAATGATTTCGAAATCCCATAAAGTGTAGACTATCATATAGATCAAGACATGTGAAAATTTGTATTGTATGGAATATTTTTTAAGAAAATACTATTAGTATAAAAAAATATTGATAAAGTTTCATTGTTATAAGGTTATAGATATTGAAAAGTCATTGTATTGATATGTGAATTGTGATAGAAATCATTGTTAATGTATTGTATGGACTATTATAGAATTTTTGTAAAAAGTTTTATACAAAGTGCTTAGATGGTCAAGCAAACTCCATTGGTTTTGAATTAGTATTGTATTGTATTGAATATGTTGGAGACTACATTGTTATAGTATAGAATATAAAGAAGTGATTGTATTTAGTAAAATTGATAAAAAGTTAAAGTGATGCATGTGTATGGTGTGAATGGTCCTTTTATCGGGGATTATAAATAGTTATCATATGGCTCTTTTCATTGGAGATAAAATAGGTGAATCAAGTGGCTCTTCTCATAGGAGGTAAAATTGGTGAATCAAGTGGCTCTTTTAACCGAAGATAAAATTGGTGAATCACGTGGCTCTTTTCACCGAAGATAAAATTGGTGAATCAAGTGTCTCTTCTCACCGGAGATAAAATTAGTGAATCACATGGTTCTTCTCACTAAAGATAAAATTGGTGAATTACGTGGCTCTTCTCACTAGAGATAAAATCTGTCTCTTATACACCTCTTCTCACTAGAGATAAAATTGGTGAATCACATACATCTTTTCACCGGAGATAAAATTGGTGAATCACATGACTCTTCTCACCGGAGATAAAATTTGTGAATCACATGGTTCTTCTCACTAAAGAAAAAATTAGTGAATCACGTGGCTCTTCTCACCAGAGATAAAATTGGTGAATCACATGGATCTTCTCACCGGAGATAAAATTGGTGAATCACATGGCTCTTCTCACTAGAGATAAAATTGGTGAATCACGTGGCTCTTCTCACTAAAGACAAAATTGGTGAATCACGTAACTCTTGAACTGGAGATAAAATTGGTGTATATGTGGCTCTTTTTACTAGAGATAAAATGGTGACATTGACATTGTATCATATTTTCATTGTCATTGGCTTATCCATGCATGAGATTTGAATGTATCGTATTGTATTGTCATTGTTAAAGTATTGTTTCCATGTATAGTCATTGCTATTGTATTGTTATCATATTTTCCTCATAGTATTAAATGTTTATTGATATAGAATTGTTAAAAAAATATAAGAATGATCGTAAAATGTGTTATATGTTTAAAAGTAATGTTACAACATGTGTTAAAGTAAAGTAGAATTGGAAAATAGTAATGTAAAGATTGTATTTTTTCAGTCATGCAAGAGATTTGATTGTATTGTATCATATTGTCATTGTTATGGTATTGTGTTACATGTATAGATATCGTCATTGTATTGTTATCTTATTTTCCCTATAATTTAAATGTTTATTGATATAGAATTGTTAAAGAAAAGATAAGCAAGATTATAAAGAGTGTTACATGTTTAAAAGTAAAGTTATAATATATGGTAAGGTAAAATGAAATTGAAAAATAGTAATATAAAGATCATATTTTTCATTCATGCATGAGATTTTATTGTATCATATTGTATTATTATTGTTCTAGTATTGTTTATAAGTATAGACATTGTTATTGTATTATTATCGTATCTTCTTCATAGTATTAAATATTAAGTGATATAGAATTATTAAATAAAAGATAAGAAATATTCGTAAAGAGTGTTAAATGTTCAAAAGTAATTTTACAGTTTGCGTTAAAATAAAGTAGAATTAAAAAAATAGTAATGTAAAGATCATATTTTTGTATCTATATTGTATGGTTGAAGCTAGCTTTCATCATCAAAGAGAAAACATTGATGATGCTCAACACACGTGACTTATGGTGTGAATGACCCTTTTACTAGGGATTATAAATGGTTATCAAGTGGTTCTTTTTACTGTAGATAAAATTGGTGAATCGCGTGGCTCTTATCACCAGAGAAAAAATGGTGACATTGATATTATACCGTATTATATTATCATTGGTTCATCTATGAATGAAATTTAAATGTATCATATCGTATCATATTGTCATTGTTATCGTGTTGTCTACATGTATAGACATTGTCATTGAACTATTATCATATTTTTCTTATAATGTTAAAAGTTAATTGATATAGAATTGTTAAAGAAATATCAAGAAAGATTCATAAAGAATGCTACATGTGCAAAGGTAATTTTACATCATATGTTAAAGTAAACTAGAATTGAAAAAAAGTTGTATAAAGATAGTATTTTGCATCTGTATTGTCTTATCTCCATTCTACTATGGTTTTACTATTTTAAATCATATCGTGCAAGTTTTGACCATACTTCTTTATAGTATTACACTTTTTCTAATAAGTTGTCAAGCTCACTCAAATTAACACCATAGATATTGAGGAAGAGGAAAGACATGGGGATTGATGATTGAACAGGCTTATGAACGAGGCTATAAGTGACCTAGATCTTTGAAGTGATTAGTTTTATTTGAGCTAGACTATTGATTTATATATTGTTGTCATTTTAGTTTAGTTTAAGAAAGAAATTGTAATAAGTAGATGAATTTTTAAATTATTGTTAGATTGTTAAGTTTAATGTTCCAAATTTCTAGTGATGATTTGAAGTTACTTAATGGAATGTCAACATGAATTTTACTTGAAGTTGAATATGTATAGACCTATATGTTTCTACTACAAATGAATGAAAAAGGAAATGTATTAACCTGTGGGAATGCACTTATTTAACTAAGGTGTTAAAAAGTGTATGATGAAAGTAAAGTAATGAATGTAACGATAAAAAAAAATATATGCAATGAATGGGATGATCTCAAGACTGAATGAATAAACGTATTGTGTCTCTAAAATTCGTACCCTTTTGGGTATAGGTTTCGGGTCGTGACACCAACCATTGGACATATGAGAGAGAGAATAGTAGAAATGATAATAGGTTTAATAATGGGGCTAAATATATCTGTATGGCCAATCCCTTCTTGTTAAGTATTCCCTTTGGCAACTAAATGGTCTTATAACGTTGAATTGACCCATTAAACTTCCTTTTGATTTTGAAGATCCACTTGTAACCCACAATTTGACGATTGGAGGAAGGGGGAGTGAGAACCCATGTACCATTTTGGATAAGAGCATTAAATTCATCAGTCATGGCAGAACAACAATGAAGAATCTTTCTAGCTTGTGAATAACATGTGGGCTCAACATCTTCATATGCATGAGAAAGTAATGTCATGGGAATGACATGTTTAGTAGCTAAGTAATATTTTGGAATACGAGTTCCATCCTGAGTTTGAGTAGTCATATGATGGGTCTGGGGAGGTTTGAGTGATTGAGACTGAATAGGTATCATGGGATTGGTGCGGGGAATGGGTAAATTAGTGGGGTTAGGTGGGACTGGTTAGGGAGATGTGATGGAGCGTGATGAAGGTAAGGAATAGGATGTTTGCAATAGTGGAGGGAATAGAGAGGGACCATAAGAAGGTGGCATAGGTGGAGAGGGTAAAAGTGGAAGTAATTGTGAAGAATTAATAAATGGGAAAGAATCTTCATCAAAGACCACATGGCGACTTAGAATGATTTTTTTCGTTGCCAAGTTGTAGCACCGGTAGCCTCAATATTTGTTATTGTATCCCAAGAAAGCACATGTGGTGGAGCAATATTCCAATTTATGTGAGTTATAAGGCCGTAATAATGGATAACATGTGCATCCAAAAACCCTTAAAAGGGAATAATCAAGAGGATGACCATAGAGATGCTCCTGAGGTGATATATTAGCAATGATAGGAGAAGGTAGTCTATTAATGAGGTAGACTGCAACTTCAAAAGCATAATTACAAAACTTTGAAGGCATTGAATTATGAGCCATAAATGATAGATCAGCTCCACAATATGCTTATGCTTACATTCGGCGGAACCGTTTTGCTCATGTATATGGGGACAGGAAACCTGATGTATGATCCCACAAGAATGCAAAAAACTAGATAGAGATTGAAATTCACCTCCCTAGTCAGAATGAAAATACTTAATGTGATGATTAAAAAAGTTTTCCACCATCAATTTAAATTGCTTAAAATTAACAACACATCAAATTTATTGAACAAAGGAAAAATATATATGTATTTTGTAAAGTCATCCAAAAAATGAACATAATAGTGATGGCCCTCATGAGATAATACAGGGGCAGGACCCCAAACATTAGAAAACATAAGGTTAAGGGGAGCAGTGCTCTTCATGATGTTTTGAGAAAATGACAACTTGCATGATTTTCCTTTATAACATGTTTCACACACTTGGATGCTTGGACAAAAAGACTGGAAGAGTAAATCTGGATCTAATGTGGTGAACTATAGTGAAAGTTGGATGATTGAGCCGGTTATACCATTGACTAAGGGAGGTCCAATCACTAAGAAGGGCCTTTTTATTGACACTACTATTGCTACTGATGTTGCAACCAAGATTCAACTGATAAGAACCTCCTTTACTTGGGCCGCAGAGGAGGATGGTCCCCAAAGTGCAATCCTTAATAAGAAAATAATGTGGATGGAATTCAAAATAAACATTGTTATCCTTCGTGAAATGATGTACATATAAGAGATTTTTGGCAATATGAGGAACATGTAAAATATCTTGAAGTAGAAAATCAGAAGATTAACATGAAACTGAGAGATGTCAATATGAGATATAGGCAAACCTGAGCTATCACCTATGCAAACAGTATCATTGCCATTGTAGTCATTTTGGATAGAGAGCTTGGAGAGATCAGACATGATGTGAGTTGTGGCACCCGAGTCAGGATACTACAAGTCCTGAGAAGAGGAGGGAGTCGCATAATAGGCGCTAGTATTATTGGCCTCAGGTTGTAGTGCATGGTTAAACCATTAATAGCAATATAAAGCATTATGACTAACTTGACAACAGACTTGACACGAAGGTCGATTGGTTTGAAGTTGATGGCTAGTGTGAGAAGAAAAACATTGGCCTCGGCTAGAGCCATGTCCATTGCTTTGACTATTGCTACGACTCTTATAGTGACCACAACCATGACCCCAATTAAAGGAACTGTGAAGTGATTGATTGATGAATTGAGTGCCTGAGCCATTCTTGTTTGCAACATTGGTGGAAGCCTGCATAAGTTCAGAGTGAGTGACATTCTAATAGATTTCCTCACTCAATAAGAGGCCCTGGAGATCTAGGACTTTAATGTGAGTGTTATATGTGGTAATAGATGTGACAAACGGACTATAGTTTAGGCTCAGATTGCCAAGAATATAGAGAACTAATTCATCATCGGCCACTGGTTTGGAGATGATGGCAAGTTGGTCGGCAATGAACTTGATTTTTAATAAATAATTCAACATCGAATCAGTGCCTTTCTTTACTGTATGAAGTTGAAGACGAAGTTGCATAATACAGGCTTGAAAATGATTGGCATAGACTGAAGCAAGATGATTCCAAACATCATAAGAGGAGGTAAAACCCACCACTTAAGCAAGAGCACTCTTGGTGGGCGAAGAGATGAGCCAGCCTAACAAAAATTGATTTTATTTGTGACAGACACTGTATTCTGGATTAATGGTAGTGCCCTTATCATTGTTAGTTGGAAGAAATTTTGTGAGCCATGGATTAGAGCCATCAATGAAGCCCATCAGATCATGATCCTTGAGGGATTGGTTTATGAACGCTTCTCTTAACAAACGCTCACCACCAAACCTTATCAGGTGCGGATACATCAACCTTGAAAAGTGATTTTCACTTTTTTGGGGGGTGTATATTCACTTTTTGACACTGATGTGCCCACCGCCTAACAAGAAGCAGTGGTTAGTATTCGTTAAGGTGAGCATTTTTTATCCATTCATGCCCCTTGAATATGAAAAAAAAATTGTGAGCGTCAGAAGATATAATTTGTGATAGTCAACTTGACATAGATAAAGTTGTTGAGATTAGTTAGAGAGAGAGAGTGAAAGAAGAAGGATCCATGAGAACAACAGTGGTATCTTTGGAAAACAAGCGGGGAAAATTATGGATTGTTGGATGATCTTGATACCATGAAAGAGTTGACAAGATTTTGAAAGAAGCCTCACTCAACAAAACGTTTCGGTTGAAAAAAATTGTATTTATAATGTGTATTTAAATTTTGAATACAAATTTGAATTTCAAAATACATTTGATCAATTCCTTATATTATAAAAATTAGTTTCAAATTTGCAAGATAATAACAACCTTATAAATTATTTGAATTCGAAAAAATAAAATAACGAACTAATAGATTATTTGAATTCAAAAGACCAAGTCGTTGTTGAGACTAATCACTTTCATTTTAACACATCCAACATGATGATCCGTGCTTAATCCTACGAATGAAAAAAATTGATAGGATGGCCTGCTGTTTGTAGTAGTACGAATGTACAATGGTCAAGGTAGGAACCGGCCATAAGGTTCATTCTCCAAGAGTTCACATGGGCACAGTGGACTTGCTGATAACAATCCAGCTTCATTCTCATTTATTTCTGCAGATGACTAGTGCAAAAGTAGTGGTCCGTTCACTATCACAGGTACTATAGAGCATTACACATGTACTTTCTGAATTATTGCACTTTACAAGTCAAGAACCTAGGAGAAGAACAAGATATTTTCCTAACAAAATTATTAGTAGTGAGGCTGTAAAAGAAAAAAGAAAAAAGAAAGACCATGAGATACAACAGACGACACTAATGTGAACGATTTGAATTGAAAAAGTAGGTAGGATGTGTGGCCCAAGCTATAAGAGGGCGAGAGTTGTGAAACCATTCATCAATCGTCCCTTCTCACTTGGCTTGCTTGTTCTCCTTTATCTTTTCACCGAGTATG
>JAOXJP010037216.1:0-16560 GCA_025762735.1 Platanus orientalis
GATGGAGAGAGAGAGAGAGAGAGAGAGAGAGAGAGTGAGAGAGGTTTGACATGACTGCTACCGTAATGTTCAGTGACCACATCCAAACAGAAGTTTACAACTTCTAATTTTCAAGAAACTCTTCTAGTATTTTTTGCACTATCAATCCAAAGTTCAGATAAAGGAGGAAATTTGTGTGAGGTTGGTAGCCGGCATAAAACTTTTAGTTAAACCCTTTAACATGAGTCATGCAAATTTGTAGTTCAAACCTTATGCTAGGCCATTTCTAAGCGACACACTACATTATCACCTCGGTGCTGTGAAAATGGGCAAAGGTTAGCTAATAGCTGGACCATCCCCTAGAAGCAAAGAACCATAATGGGGCTCAGTTATGGTGACGAGTAGGCAACAATCCTCACACCATGAACAAATGTGGCTAAACAAGTCCAAGAGAGTTAGTTCAACTAGGGACTACATAGGTAAAGAAGGATTGTATCAATTTAAAGGACAACGAAGTCCCAAAAGAACTGTACAAATTTTCCATTTCGACAAGAGACCATCCAAAAAAAATACAATAACAATAAAAATACATATTATCCCCAGGTACATTGCAGCCCAATGAAACCATCCCAATCCAGAAGGATAACCCTTTTGTCAGAAGACTCATTCCATTACAAGGATTAACCCAAAGGAACAATTTTTTTATCTTAAAACCTCTCCTAAAAATTTTCTATCTTCCAACCTCTCAAACAGATAATCTAAAAGACTCCATATGGAATTAGAACCACAACTCAGGACTCAACTAAGAAGTAAAACCAAAAGAAATAAAGATTCCCATCGCCAATGTTTTAAAGATCTGATCCTGATCCAAGATAGATAGGCCAGTCTGGTGTGGACCAATGATCTGGCCAATCTAACCAATCCAAGGCCAATAGGGTAGATTCAATCCGGCTAGATGGGATCAGACTTGGTCAATCCCAATCTAGATCACTAGTTGTCTGTATTTTGATAACTTTTTCAAATAACATCCAAATTGCGTGAATGATGGCCCTGGAGTGGAATGGCGGAGCAGGATTGTTTAGCTGCCCAACTAGTTGGGATAGGGCTTCCTTTTTTTTGAACCGGGGGGGGGGGGGTTTGGGGGTCGTTAAATAAGGCTTTGTTGAGTTAAGATTAACTACCTTTTGCAAAAGCAGCTTTAATTGTAAACACAACATTGCACACATGAGCAACAATCATAAAGTTCAAAATGAAGTACAATAATACAACTTGCTTATAGCATCTTGAAGCTAGATCTTAGAGTCATCAAAACATAAACAATAGTGCTCTAAAGGTGTTGTTGGTAGCAGGCCGTAGCATGGCTTCTCCATGAAAAACAAGTTGTAAGACTGAATCAGCATTTTAGACCACATGCTAGGTTTACAGATTGAGGCTCACGCTAAGGTGAGCTCAAGGAGAATGGCTTAAGCCACGGTCTAAGACTGAAACCTACTACAGCCCACAGTTTAAAGTGTGAGGTACATTAGAGAGCATGCATCACTCCTTGTTTTCCCAATCCTGATCTGATCCACATTCTATCGGGATCACCCTATTCTTGGGATATTCCTTTACTGATCCACCATGGATTAGCCTATTCCAATCTGGATTCGCAGATCCGGACCCAAGTTCTTAAACCATGCTCCTTGATGCTAGACATACACCAAGCGTGGTTCAATTTTTCAGTAAAATTTTGTCGAAATTCTCTTACCTTTGGATGAGAGAAATAAAAAACAAGGTGAATCCATATATATTTGCTAATTTCAATAAAAAAGAGTAATATATGATCCAAAATATCAAAATTCCATCTATATAACTATATTTAGACATAACACTCCATAAGAATCTTATTTTTCAGGGAAATTTTTAAAACATTTTGGAAAAATCAACTCACTTCACGGAAAGCCTAAGACTCTGAAAAGCAGGCTCACATTGTTAAAACTTTATTTTCCCAATGTCCTTTAACTCTCAAACATAGAAAGAAATGTATGAGTTTGACTTAGTGAAAAAGTGGCCATGTTTCATAGTCTCAATACCATACATATGTGAGGATGAGATAACATGGCCACCCCATTCAGGAAAAGGATGAGCCAGCTCAGAAATCTTCTTCTTTTTTTCGCGCGGGGGGGGGGTGGGTGTTGGAAACAGAAAATTTCAAAAATCTATGTGGTTAAGGAAGAGAACATGATGCAAGAGTTGCGCTTTGGTATATAAAGATAATGTCGCTTTAATGTATTACATGGAGAAAAAAATCATTTAGGTAATGCACCATACCAAAACGCCAATGCTAGTGCCCTTTTACTAGTTATACACATTATTTTGTAGTTGTTTAAGTCCATGATGTGTAGTTAAAATTATCCACTATTTCAAAACATAGGAGCAAAATTTTCAAAACTCATCAGGGCAAAAAATCCATCAAACTCGGAATTTTAAGTTTTCATGCCAAGGCTTGCATCTCATTGATTTTTTTTTTTTAAGTGTTTTTGTCACATGATTGAGCCTTAAAAAATTCCATTTTACATTTGGTTTAATAAACTAACCCATCCATTATTTAGGGGCCTAGTATGTCATTTACACAAAAAAGGTTTTGAATTCTAATTATTAATATCAACATGGCAGTTGAGGTGGTAGCCCAATATAGTCTATATGTTTTACCATGTCACCCTCTTTCTATGGTGGCAAGTGTTAGTCCAATAGCTCTGTTCTGTGTGCCAAAAAGAGTCATTTTTTCACCATCATTTGATAAAATTAAAAAGAAGAAAAAAAAAAAGTTTCTAGCATTGGTTAAGTGAAGGCAAAAAGTGGGATTTGGGGCCGATGTGTAGAGCACCATACACATGTTGTATCCAGTGCATCCTAACAAATGGACAGTCTGGATTTACCATGCCAGCCCTTAATGTGGCAGAAAACGCACATATTTGCAGGTTTGAAAGCCCAAAGTGACAGAACAGATACACTTGTCCATCTTTTTGACATATATACAAATATTAAAGCCCTTTTAAGATTTTATTTCAGATTAAAGACTTTCTTTGTAGATGTTGAAGGGTTTCAGAAACCCTCAGCCTGCAATGCACTTTTTTTGTGACATCTTTGTAATTGTTTATTGGTGCCGAAATCCTCAAATTGAAGGGATGTAGCAAAGTGCAAACTAATGACTGAATTGGTGACTGAACACCATTTGATGTCCAATATGTAGATAAACTTAAGATTATGAAGATCTTAGGCATTTTTCTTTTTACCTCTATGAACTTTCTTTTTCACCATGTGATGGTAGATTCATTCATACATTTAATTATTTATCTCCTATAAAAATAAAAAAAAAATTGAAAGGTAAAGGTCTGACTTTCAGCAGCAGCACGAGGCTTGCACCTCGTGCAGCTGGAGCCTGGAGGTCAAGACACACCTCACCTCACATCTTTGCCACAAATACTGGCCAGAATAATGATAGAAAAGAAAGATCAAGATCAGAAAATATATATATATTGACATAGATACTCACCACTACGCACTTTACACCTATGCCAGATCCCAACGCTTCAAACTGTTCAGCAATCTGAATTGCAAGTTCCCTAAAGTGAAAAAAGAAAATAGAAATAAAACCGAAAGTTAAAGGAAAAAACAACCAATTAAAATCCATTAACGAAACTAAAGCCAGTTGCAGAACACACCGTGTCGGGGAGAGCACACAAGCAAAGAATGCTTGTGGAGACTCTAAAAGGGCTTGGAGAATGGGGACAGCAAAAGCTCCAGTCTTACCAGAACCCGTCTGTGCGAGTCCAATCAAGTCTTTTCCTGATGCACAAAAACAATAGAATATAACCAACCAATTGCAGAATACAAAACATTAAGTGAAACCAACAACAATAATACATTCAACTTGCAGTTGCAGGAGTACAAACTTCTCCAATACTTTAAGCACTGATTCATTGCCACTATGTATTACAAGTGTTGAAAACTTATTAGCAGTATGCAGTGGGTAATTCCTTAAGATCTTTAAAGTCTTTCAAATGGGTGAGAACTAGGGCTCTCAGCTCAAGGAAGAAGACTCTTTAGTGCAGGCTGCTGTTTGCTGGTTTATTTGGCTGAAAGAAACAATCAAGTTTTACAAGATCACTCAGATCTGGCATACAGATTTGTGATTGGGTTCTTGGTTATTGGGGTTTTGAGAATATGAGTAAAAGCGAGGGTTTAGAGAATATGAGTAAAAGAAACTTCATAAGAGGTTTGTTTGGAATCATTGGGGTCGATTATATTTTGGGGTAGCTCTTATTGCATAGCTTTTCAGCTTTACTACTAAGCTACAAGTTATATATGGTTTTGGGACTTTTTTGTCCCCCCTTTGAGGGAAAAAATTAGGTGAGAATGAATTTCGTGAGAATGGTGCAAACAGTACCAGGGTGCAGACACATCAGGGCCGAAAAGTGATAAGCACTCCCCAAAAAGTATAAATCACTTTTCAGTGCTGATGCGTCAGCCCCCTAGTGCCATTTGCACTGGTCTCATGAAATTCATTCTCACCTAATCCGAGCCCCTCGTTTGAAGGAATGTACACCCCTTGGCATCCTACTCAATAAATGGGAGGAGGTCCAAGGGGGCATCATCTATACAAAAAACTCTCATGTACATAGTTGCACACATTGGACAAGTTCTAACAACTTGGTTCATTTCTCAAACATTTAAAAAAAAAAAAAAACCCAGTTCTAGCTAGCCTTGTGATGAGGACATCGAATCCAGGCGTGCTTTCCAAACTAATCAGAGAAGGCGCAGGAGAGATGGACCCCTATTTTAGTTCTAGTAGAGAGTCCCTACATGTCCGGGATATTATGTTGCATTTACTTTATTGTTTTTACTTCTTTTACACATTGTTTGTGTCTCTTATAGGGGGGATGCATTATTTGAAGGTAATTTGGTCATTACTTGTTTAGTTGAGGTTTTTTATGTCTTTTGTTTTAGTTAGGGTTATTTTTTATATATGTAATTGGGCATAAGGGATATTTCAGTCCATGAGGGGGTTTTATTTGTAAACCTAGCCATGGGGGGGGGGAGTCTTTGTATACCCCACGGCTTGATCTTTTTTATGATCTATGCGATACTGATTTTGAGATTCAAATTTTCTTTTTCATTCTTCCTTGTTCGAACAGGTTAGAGAAGCTAAAACCCTGGAAAGAGACTAGGCTCTCACCTAGTTTAACAGTGGTGGTGGAGGCTAGCTCCTTCCCTTTGGGTTAAAAGATTCCCCATTGATCTTTTTCTTCATCTAATAATTTTCTACTGGTTTTTTTAGTTTGCTGAAATCATCAACTTACAAAAGAATCATCACCAGCACCATAGTATCAAAGTTTTGCTCAAACCAACACATCCAAGGATTCTATAAGGTTTGGGCAATCCTAGTTGTGGTGGAGGACTAATCAGAATCTCAATTTTTTAAGAGAAATCCATTTGTTTTCTCAGTCCCAGGCGTGAACACAGCTGCTGGACAGATTTCGCGAGATCGCATACCAGCATCAAACAACCAAAGCTTTGGCTGATTGGCTTTTTCCAGGGTGTTCTACACCCCTGGGCGATACTCTAGGAAGCAGCCACCTTCCCTAAGTTTTGGTCACAACAAAACCCTACCTGGGTTTATTCCTAGAAGGCGACACACCTAGAAAACTTTGGGCAGATTAGGACTTCTTCAAACTTTACCTTTTGGGCTACTTTGGACTAAGATTTTGATCGGCATTATACCATAAGGCAGCAAGGGAGTGACCCACACAAGTTTCAGGTGATATTTCTTCTATTTGATCACTCTTTTGAATCCCATTCAAGTAGTGATTTTCATGGATGTGTGGCATGGTCTTTAGACTGTGGTATTAATTTTCTAAGTATGCTTATAACCTTTTCAGCCCCTATTTTCTAACCCTAATCATGTTTTAAACCCTATCTTTAATTTCCCCATGCAAAACCTAATCTTTTTGCTTGTTTTCCTACATTATTGCCACATTTGAACACTTTTATAGCATTTTTTTATAGCATCAGATTTTCTGGACAGCAAGTTTCCAATTCCTAGTTTTCTAAGTTAGTTGGATACCTTATTATATTAATTAGGTTGTTTTATTGTTTATTGCTTTGTAACTTTAAGTCCTCTAATGCATGATAATCCTAACTTAAGAACCACCTAAATTTGTATATGACTGGTGCAAGTAGGTATCTAGTTCACACCACTTTATTGTTCTTGTGATTTTATGTCTATCTCACATGCACACACTTCACTCACCTGCATGCATGTTGCATCACCTTGAGCGCCTCAATCTCATAAAAGTGTCACCTCACATCCCATGGCCAAGGATCAAAATGACTGATACAGTCAATCGCCACTTTAAAATTTGATACCACATTAAGGTAATAAATGCCCCAGAGTATAGCTTCCTCCATACCTCTTCTAATATCTAATTCCCAAGAAATTGTGAATCAAAATAGATATAGCAATTGCATCCTACACAGAGGTTTATAGGAGTACTATCTTTGAACAAGGGAGGGTAAGATCATCCAGATTTCATGTTTGTTAATAAATATTAAAATATCGATTTTGTTAGATAGGTTACGATGCAACCATACCCTCTTATTTCAAAATTAAACATAGACAAATGAAAGATATAAAAAGTATATAAGAAAACCTCCAAGTTGATGCAACATCCATTGCTTGGATGGATAGAAGATTCCCTTTGTGAAGGCTCAAGACCAAAAAGGCTTAAGGACTTCTAGCCGTTGGGGGTACATATTTTATGTGTCTTTTATGTAATAAGACCAAAATGCCAAATCTTTTGTTACTTTTTAGTTTAGGGGACGTGAGTGTAATAAGGCTGAAAAGCCAAGGGGTTTTTTTAGGTATACTAGGCTTAGTTGACAGCCCCTTATTTTGTCATTTAGTGGCCTCCAAAGTCAATAAGAGGGGCTCACTAATGAGTTGGTCAACAATGCCTTGGTTCCCAGGGTTTTAGTGTTTCAAATATTTAGGAAAGTGTGGTTTTAGTATGTCTTAGAATTTAGTAAACTTAGGGAGCAAGTTTAGGTGAATTTTAGTAATTTTATAATTTTGAAAATTGTGAAGCCTGTCTAAAGGCCCCTCCCCCATGAAATAAAAATCATTGAAGAATTAATCAATTTTTGTTTGAATTTTGGGGTCTTCCAAATTGGTCATGGACCTAGGCTAATCTATTCCTCTCTTTCTTTATTTTTCCCTCCAAACCCCACGACAGCCCTTCTCTCCCACTTCTTCCCTATTCCTTCCATCCTTCTTTCCTTCTTCTTCCATCCTCTTATCTCTGATATTCTATCCCCCTCTCCTCTATTATATTTCATAATTCCTTCGATTCAAAGGCTGAAGTGAAGAAGAATTCTGCAGAGATCATATCATCATCTTTGGACAAATCATGTGCTTGAACTGAAGGAACCTTGTTCAGATTTCGACAGGTAAACTCAGCCATTCTTTTCCTCTAATAATTTCTAAACTCCATTAGAAGTATCTGTTAGAATTTCTGGTTCTGTCATGGTCTTACTGAGCCTATTACTAAACCTGATCAGAATTTCCTGGTTAGCATAAAATTGAAAATCGCTCCCCCTATAAAGTTCTCTCTTCCAAATTTTATTTGAGGGTTTTGTTTCCCTATAGGTCCCCTACGAAGTCCCTAAGATTCCTCTTGATTTCCCTTCTTCTCTTCCTTTCCAAACCCCAAAGGTTCCCTGATGTCCTGTTGAAACTCCATTAAAGAATTTTCAATTTTCTGAAATTTGAATGTTTAACCTGTCAAACCTTGTTCAAATCTTATGAAATTTTAACCCTAGAGCCCTTATATAAGTAAGATTTGGTCTGGAAAGTTTCATAAATTTATGACCAATGGCAAGTGTATTTTTGTAATTTTACCAAATCCTCCAAATTATGATTTTACCCCTGGTCCGTAAATTTCATTATTTTATTTTCTGAGTTATTTTTCTGCAAAGTACATTTGTTTCCACTTTCCACTCTTGATCCTCATCACAAGAGTATCTAGCTTACGCATACAGCACATATAGATGAGGATGAAGTTATAACTTATAAAAGAAAAAGGCAAGAAGAACCATCCATGTTCTCCTCTCTTGATGTGGACATTGGAGGCAATGTGGGACCCACATATGGGCTTATTGGGGTCCACACGTGAAGAACATGGTGGCACCCCTTTGATACATCAAAGAGAAGAGTTTACATGTTGTTTGGAGCCTTTTATTAGTGATTTTATTGTTTTATTTCATAGGTTATGAATATTAGAGTCTAAGACAAGGAGGGAATTATGGTTTTTGTTATTGGGTAATTAAGAAAAACCCAATTTACAAGTAAATAAGGGTTGGTCGACTATACTAGGAGAAGCCCACGAATTGGCCTTTAGTTTCTAATTTTTGCTTTATTTCTTTTATTTGGAGATGTAAAGGGGAAACCAAGGAGGAATCGTGGGTTGTAAAAGAAACCCTACCCCTATTTCTTTTGGCAATGAAAGTTTATGAAATAAAAAAGTATAGGTTCTCTCCTCAACGATTGGGAGTTTCTCTTCATCAAGCTAGTGATGCCAAAGCTTGACACCACAGATGGTGATGTCCAAGGTTCATGGGGTAGGTGATTACCCACACAGGTATCTCCTCTTATCCCTTTTTTCCTTCTATTGCATTAAGGGACATGAAGTCCCAAACAAGTACAATGAAAATAGAAAACAGCTTTACATGACACATCCCCTAAACAGAACCCCTATCAGTTAATCCCTACGATGTTTTCCCAATCCTCGACCAGCTCTTTACTTCCTATATGTTGACATTTCTTACAATAAGAAACTCAAAAAAAAAAAAACCTATTATTACTTCACTTTTCCATACTCTATACAAAGGTTCACCCAAAAAAAAAAATTCCTTCACTCTAAATCTATATCTACCCTTCCAGTTTGGATTAACTCACCCAAGTTAGACAAGTCAATACAAAACCAGCCAACTCATCTGGTTTTGACAAGTTTCTATGAAGATCCAAATATCTGATTCCCGGGCTGAACTGACAGTACCCAGTTTCCAGTTTTCTCAGGTCAACCTACCAAGCTGCTTGATGTTATAACTATGGTCACAGTTGAACAAAACGTAGACAGAAAGCTTCAAATACCTGTTCAAGACTTTAACAACTTATCTGTTTTAAGCCAGAAACTTGATTATGATAAAAGCAGGCATTTCAAAAGACACTCTGATAACTTATTCTTTATTATTATATGTTTTATTGGTTCAATTCTTTAGATAAATGAAATAACAAAATACCTATAAAACGGTAATTAATAATATATAACTATTAAAAGAATTTGTGAAGATATATTTTAGACTTCTGTACAGCACATTTAAAGAAGAGAACTATATTTATTCAGCAAAAAAAATAAAAAATAAAAAAGAGAAGAGAACTATAATCTTATTCATGCAAACCATGATAATGGACTATCAGTAACAAAACTGCAGGCCTACTCTAATTATATGGATCATAACTAGGATATATACACATCTTAAAGATTGCAGGTTTATAAGGTGTGAAGACCTACTATTATAGGTCCACTGAGAAACTTTTATTCTAAATCAACTAAATTAAGTGGAAAATGCCAGCAAAGTTGTAATGGTTGCTCATCTGCCATTCATGCAAAACATACGTCCATTATTTTTTTTTTCCGGTTAACAGTTAACAGGCCAATCAAAAATAAACACAGCCCGTTATAGAAATATACAAACAGCATCAAGCGAAAAACAAAAGTAAATTATTAGAAGAAAAAATAACACATAAAAAGGTATGTAGAGGAGATGACGAACCTTCGAGAGCATGAGGAATGGCCTCAGCCTGGATCTTTGATGGGTTTTTCCAACCTAAGTTTTCACAGGCATCCACCAGTTGTTCACATATGCCCAGATCCTTGAACGTCTTGACTTCTTCATTGTCTTCAGCCATTACATACAATTAACCTGCCAGCCAGAAGAAAACAAACAAAAACAATAAAAGGAATATAAAGAGACGAGGGGATTGAGAGGGTTCTTTTATCTGAAATCCTTCATGTCAGGGCAGGGGGTGGACACTTCCCAGTTAGATTTGTATGGAGTCCCTATCTCCCCTCTATATTTCCGTTTTATCTGTAAAGGGTCTTCCTAGATAAGATCATAGTTCTCAGCTACAGCAAAAAATCAAAAAATTTGCTGCAACTTCAAATAATAATAATTGGATGCAAAATAAAAATCGAACAAACTCATCCAACCTGAAAAAAACTCACAAATCCAATAAACTAGAACTTCAAAATCCACACAAAACAGCCAAGACCAAGTCCGGGTATTATTAAACCTAAATTCGAAATCATCCATCACTATGTTCTCAGTCTCTACAAGTACGGAAAGCACGGAAGAGAGAGACGAGGTGAGAAAGTAGATTCGAGAGAGAGGTGATGAGAGAGACACGTACTATGAAATCTCGGAGACGAAAGAGACGTAGTCGCAGGCGGAACCCTAATCGCAGGAGAGACGAGAGGGTGAGGGCGCCAGTTTCATTCGTTCCGTCTAAAGCCAGTTGAATTGAGTCCAAAATTTCCCAAAATTGAATGAAGTTTGCATCTTAACACGCCACGTAGCGCTTTTAACGAAATTATAAATAAATAAATAAATATATATATATATACAAAATTATTTTTCAAAATACCCGTTTTTCCCTTGTCCTCTTGGTCTTGGTTTTCCTCTCCCCTCTCGCTTCTCCTATCTCTCTCTCGTTGTTTATTCCTTCCAAATTTCAATTTGTAATATTTTATTTATTATAATTGAATATATTAACAAATCAATAGTTAAAGATATTACTATTTTTATAGACATGTTTTTACCCTTGAAAATTTGGTAGGACTAACTAAGGTCATTGGTGGCACCATCTCAAAAATCGGCTTACAAGTAAAGGACGCATGGATTTTATTTATCTAAGAAATATATCCACAAATGGTAACACGTGTTGGAGCCAGAGTTAAGATACATATCACGACATCCACTATACATTAAACGTGGATCATCACTTACATTGAGCAAACAAAGCAAGGTCACTAAACACCCCACGATGGGCATTTACTATCATGACAGAATGGAATAAGTACTTGTGACAAACAGGGAAAGTGGAGAGTGAAAGTAACCACTCAACAACATGAAAAAGTAATTATAACTATCATAACTAATTGGCTTAATATAAATAGACAAAAAGTAAAACAAGAGAATATCTTCAATATCAACATCGAGTTTTATTTCTATCTTAGGAATAGGAGTAGGTCTATCTTAAGAGTAGGAGTAATTTAATCTGTAATTTGCCTCGAGAGGATTGAACCTGCTTCATTTCTTAGATTTTATCTCCAACTTATTTGACACCAAGTAGCATAACTCTTTTTAAGAGACTGGTGACTCCTAGAGTTGAGCAAGACGTTTGTACTGTGTTATCAATTGTTGTATCAATAAAATTTGGTTTTATTTTTCTCATATCTTCCCTTTTGAAGTATGTGAAAAGTCTTTTTTGTTGAGACATGTATTGGACTCGTTCTAGTCACCTGGGCTACCCATACCCGGAACCAAGTGAGGAAGAAGAAATTTTTTCCACCAACACAGAGATTGGGAACCATAATGGGAGATCACTTCAAGGGAGAGCAAGATTCAACTCCTCGAAAAATCGAAGTGATCCTTTTTACAGAAAGTTTGAGTGCGAAAAACCCCTAGAATCTGATGGCGAACATAACACATTCAACAAGTTGGGCAAGGTAATTGCTACAACTTTTCAATTAATGGTCAAACAAGGTCAGTTCGAGAAAAAGTCAGGGCATAGTGTCCGAGAATGGTTTAAAGAGAGAAAGTTCAGCAGCTCTATACTAAAAACCTCGATGGGATCTGAGGAGTAAAGTATAGCAACGGTTCATCTCGATAACGAATGACTCAAGATCCCAATGGGAAGCCTATACGGAAAGGCTCAACAATAATTGGATGGTCACAAAGAACAACTTCTACAAGGCCAAAACCTACTTAGTTGAGCCATAAATCTACTATATCGAAAAAGGTTCAAGGGGAACCCATGTCCTGGAGGAGACCCAAGAAACCTCTTGATAAATGGTAAGGATCCCAATAGTGTGGGCTGCCTTAAATAGGAAGTTCAATTGTTGAAAAGTACAAGTTACGTATCTCAAGGGAATTCCCTAAGTTAATATGATTCTTATCAATAATCGTGCGAGGACATGGGCAAAAAATATAGGAATCCACCGCACGAACAAAATTTACTGTCTTGAGATCGCAAAACAGAACTTGAACCTCTAAGTTAATCGGTGATGATCGAAGCATAAGGTCAACACACGGTCGAGGTGCCAAGAATGAAACAAAGAAACAATCACACAAGACATGTGCTAGGTAAACCTTGAGTTAAGCAGATAAGGGACCATATGGCAAGTTAGTAGATGAGAAAAATCAATCTCCTATGAAACATAACGCCACCAAACTCAACATTGGCCCTCGAGGTTCCAAGGAACCAGCGGTCGAGTATATCTGTTAGTCATCCCCTGTAATGGGAAAAGTGAGGAAAGACTTCCTAATGGATTAGTCAATATTGACCCAATTGTGATCAAAAGAAGTGACAAAAGAGAAAATAAAAAAAGATGGCGAATTAGCACGTCAAACGATGCGCCAAGTAAAAGGAAACAATGCCAACCTTGCCTTAATACATGTAGATATTAATACGGTCGCGACCAATGGAATGACCGTAGAGAGTTGTAGAGCAACAATCGAGCACAAAGTCCGGGTGGTTACCTGACAAGGGCTAGTTACTACAGTTTAGAAGCCAGTAAGCATCAACATTACCACTGTCAACTGAATATCGAACAATCTTGTCCTAGGGAAAAAGTGACCATCATAATTCATGTTATTTAGAAGCAGAATATTGAGACAATAGAGCACTCGATCAAGACGTCGAAGGCTTTGCAACAACTAAGGTTGAACAAGACCAATGAAACAATGATCGATAAAAAGCAAGTTCTTTATCGAGGGTCAAGATCAACTCAGGAGAAGAACTTAAAAATAGAGCAAATCAAGAGTCCAAAGGGAAAAGGAAGAGCATACACTCTAGGCCTAAGAACATAGCCTCAATGGTGAGTAGAAAAGGGGTCGACTTTGAAAGGTTGTGTGTTAAGGAGGGATTGTCCTTTGGAGGCTTTGCGACAATGAAGTCATGTGGTCCTATCATATCATTATGGGAACTTAAAATGGCTCATCTAGATGACTTGAGTCATATCAAGGGTCGCATCCCAAGAAAGGATGAACCCAATAGTGCACTTTGGGGGTAGCATTGCCTTCAAGGGCAAAAAATTAGAACATAATGGAGTGGCCAACTGCTTAGGAAGGGCCAATCCAAGACAACAAAGTCTTTGATGAAGATATCCGTCAACTTGAGCATGCCAATAAAGGATTTGATGTAGCATAAACCTCCATATCAAAAGAAAGAGGTATTAAAGGATAAAAATTCCATGCAACATGTAATATAAGCCAAACATTATGGCTCATATAATTACAAAAATGTACTATAATAAAAGAGTTTAACACAACTAATTGTAATAAAAGAAAAAGAATCTATGGGAAAAACTGTCCAAATAAAGTGTCATTATATATAAGTTATAAACCACAAAGACTCTTATCAAGACAGCCAATGTCTAAGGGAAAAAATGTCATAAGTTAACGAAATGGTATAAATACAAAGACTCATATCAAGACCATTCATCATTTCTCAAAATGTATAATGGCCTAAACATAATCAAGGTAGGGCACAAAGGTTGGCAATTGACAAAGGTAGAGTGCAAATTTTAGCAGAAACCGTTCAACCTGTAAATTGTCACGAACTGAGGAGACCTAGATGAGGTATGCTTTTCATATCTCTAGAGGTCACCTTAGGAGCTACCCAGAATGATTGTTCTAAGTTGATGGAGCAAAGGAAGGGCTCAAGTCAGCGTGCCTCTCTAGATGTGTGCTCCTTTTTAGAACCACTGTGTGCGTAGAAGGGTAAGCAATGTGTAAAGGGGGACATTATCTCTAAAGTTGAGGATGACATCACCTCCCGATGTATAAAGTACTCTTCCATGACCTGAGAAATACTTTAGGTTTATCTAATGGATCCATGTACTCCTCCAGCTCCTTGAAATGAGGAGACCCAAGATGAAACGACTAGCCTCCAGCCATGGGATGGTAGTTCGAATAAGGGACATGGCGTGAGAAATTTACATTAAACAGTCTCATGAACAAGAGAATCTAGGTACCAGGTATAGACCAGGAAGGGGAATTACCCCATTTAACATAGTTTGAAACCACTCCAGAGTATCGAGCCCATCGGTATGATTGTAAAAAGAATGAGATGCGATCATAATGAAGAGGGATGAGCATGAAATGATGCTTAGAGTACGTATTTATAGAACATAAGGGAAAGTGTTACTTGAGAATAATGAAGATGGTTCAGTTTCCCATGCGAAAGCCGTCATTCATTTTGCATAAGATCATCGGGAGTCTGGTGAATCCTGTAAGTAGTTAATAATGGAGGATATTTTGTCTTTGAAGAGGCACCATTTGGGATTACATAATCAAATCAGTTACATCCTCGAGCGTAAGCCCCAAAAGATAATCAATATGGTTCAGACGCTTGAACTTGAAGCATTGGAATAAGGTCATACGTGCCTAGTTAAGATTTAAACTAGACATGTGTGGGGTGCATTTATTGGCGCCATCCCGAAAATTGGATTACAAGTGAAGGACGTGTGGATTTTATTTATCTTAGAAATACATCCACAAATCGAGACACGTGTTGGAGCCAGAGTTAAGATAGTGTTGCGACATCCGACATGCATCGAATGTGGATCATCACTTGCATGGAGCAAGCAAAGTAAGGTCACTATACACCCCACGACGGGCATTCACTGCCACAATAGAGAATGGAAGAAGTAATTGTGACAAAGAGGGAAAGTGGGGAGTGAAAATAAACACTCAGGAACGTGAAGAAGGAATTATAACTATCACAACTGATTGGCTCAATATAAATAGACATAAAGTAAAAGAAGAGAATATCTCAAACACCAACATCAGGCTTTATTTCTGTCTTAAGAGTAGGAGTAGGTCTATTTTAGGAGTAGGAGTAACTTAACTTAGTCTATAATTTGCCTCGAGTGGATTGAACCTGGTTTATTCCTTATATTCTATCACTGACTTGTTTGACACCAAGTAGCACAACTCTTGTAAAGAGACTGATGACTCATGAAATTGAGAAAGACGTTTGTATTGTATTATCAATTGTTGTATCAATAAAGTTTGTTTTACTTTTCTCATATCTTCCCTTTTGAAGTATGTGAAAAGTCCTCTTTGTTGAGGCATGTACTAGACCCGTTCTAGTCACCCGGGGTACCTATACCTAGAACCAAGTGAAGAAGAAGAAAATTTTCCCACCAACAGTCACCCTAAGGTAGGACTGACACAGGGGCTGACACATTATTGTCAAAAAAGTGAACAACATCCCTTAAAAAGCAAAAGTCACTTTTTCGACGCTGATGTGTTAGGCCTTATGTTAGTCTTATCTCAAGGTGACTTTATTTAGTCCTACTAAATCCAAACTGTGTTCTTATAGGCATATTTCTCATTCTTTTAAAGATTCTATCATGTAACAAGTAGAAACTAAATCCATAGAAGTTTTACTCCACATTACTCAAACAAGAATTTTATTGAGTATATATTATAATATAGTTTGATATCTTCGGTATTGTTCTTTTGGGGTTATATTACTCTACAAAATACGTACATGCACGTGCGTGTCATGCCAAGTTGTGCGTGCACTTGTGGTTAGGGGTCCTAACTCGGTCCTCTAAACCATTACAACAAAAAACACCTTTTGCAGTGCTTAAAAATGCTGCATATCGATATATGCAGCATTTTTTCAAGTGCTGTTTAGAGGTGCGTTATGAAAAATCGGAGACTTTATGCAACGCTTCAAAGCACTGCATAAAGCACTTTATGTAGTGTTTTTAAAGTGCTGCATAAAGTCCATTATATGCAGCGTTTTAAAAACGTTGTGTAAAATGAATTTTTTTTAAAATTTACTTCCCCTCATCTTTTTCTAACATTTGACCTGACATTTCCAATCTAACAACTACGAAAATTTTTAAAAGTAAAGTAACTTCCCATATAGAACATCCATAAGAAGATTAAACATAAAAAATGAAAGATTATACTTTTAAGTATAAAGGAATTGGATGCAACTTACAGAATCAATAACACAAAATTGCAAATAAGAAAAAAATAATGTTAAGGGGTGAAATCTGTAGCCTGTTTGGCAGTCACTTGAAATGTAATCATTTCATTTAAGTTTCCTAAGGCATTTATAGCCATGAGTTAATGATTTTTAATGAATTAATTCAAATTTATATGATTTGTTAACTATAATTAGAAATGAAGTCATTTGAGGTTTTTCTATAAAATGAAATGACTAATGTTATCAAGCAC
>JAOXJP010037227.1:0-16559 GCA_025762735.1 Platanus orientalis
GGTTATGGTTTTGATTTATCATCTGATTTACCATGGCTTAGCAACCTCATTTGTAAGTCTCTGTTGTCATTGCCACGTGGCCAAATAATGTTACTGAATATGAATGATTATATCATCTGGACCCACTAAGAAGCACTTTAATCATCTCTTGTCTGACCGGAGAGAAGAGATATCACACTAGTCCCAACCATTTCAGAGAAAATTATCTACAGCTCTAAATCTCTTTACGGGTACGATATCCAAAAGTGAATGGGTCCCACCCCCTTGTGCCTTCCTTCACGGGGCATCGCAGAGGATATCAACCCCTCTCTACGGTCTGAACAGTCATATTACAGCCACAAAAGGAATTGCGATTTGAGCGAAATTTGATATTGAAATCTTGAGAGTGTCAAATATAGGCTGTTTACACTTTAGACTGTAGAGTAAATTAGAAATGTAGCTGATTTCATCTCTAAATATTGTCTGATAAATACACACGGATTAAAAGAGGGTGTTATAGTAAATGTATAATAATTATTTACCATTGTAGTCACGAAAGTACCCTTTGTCAGGTTTGCTTCATCTACTGGGAAGTTACCGGAGTGGTATCTCTCCATTTCAAACAGGAGATGATTTGATCAAGATTCTCCCATCACCATCTATCAGGATCAGGCGCTGGGAGTATTATTACCTACGTAAACTAGAATAATAAAGATGGAACGTATCACCAAACACGTACGGTCGATATTAATCAAATTATAAAAGGGGATATATCTGTTTAACGTTTCCAGCAGGTTAACATTGTCATTTTAAAATATTTCAAGGGTCTTTCCGTCATTTCAAAGTAAGGCTTTGCCGTAGACAGATTAAACCCCTTCGTTTTTAGCAGTGGACACGTGGCATATCTTATAAGGATATAATCATCTCCAAGTCCAATCGGAGAGATATCACGTCCATGCATCACACGGAACAAAAAGGATGACATAGTAAATACAAAACGAATAAATATTGGGAGAGGCTATTGACATCCTAAAAAATCCTCACCACACCTCCCAATTTTTTTTCTTTTTTTACCCCTCTCCAAACTACCTCTCCTCCCTCTCTCTCTCCCCCTCTCTCTCTCTCTCTCTCTCTCTCTCTCTCTCTCTCTTCGGTGAGGATTTTATACGCTAACCCTTAACCTGCGCCGACATCTGCCAATGGTCAAACCGGCGGAAATATCAGCATTGAAAGTGATTTTCAACTTTTGGGAGCGTGTATAAATCATTTCAGATGCTGATGTGGCTACCATTTGACCTAGGCGTTTGCATACACCGAATGTAGAAAAGCCTTGCTGCTTCCTCTTCCTCTCTCTCCTCCTCCTCCTCTTTTTCTCTCTCCTTCTCTTCTCTTCCTCCCTCCCTTTTTTTTTTTGCATTCGGAGGTTCAAGTTCTAGCCGGGGCCCCCTTACTCGAATGTGAAGGTCCGAACGGACAGGTATTGAACATGTACCTGTCTATTTGGATATTCACGTCCGTGCAAGTGCCTGCCTGTTCGGACCTTCATGTTTGTGCAGGGAGGCCCCTGCCCGGACCTAAACCACCGAACGCCAAAAAAAAGGGAAAAGAGAGAGAGGAAGAGGAGGAGGAGAGAGAGGAAGAGAGGGAGAGAGGGATGGAGGGAGAGGGAGGGAAAGAGAGGAAGAGAGATAGAAGAAGAGGAAGAGGGAGGGAGAAGAGAGAGAGGGAGGGAGAGAGAGAATGCCAGAGAGGGAGGGAGAGGAAAGAATGTCAGAAGAGAGGGAAAGAGAGAGATACATTGGGGAGGAGGGAGGAGAGAGGAGGGATAATTTGGGGAGGATGGGATTTTGGGAGGGTTAAAAATTTGAATAAAAAATGGGGGGGGGGAGGTGAGGATTTCTGGGGGTACCAATAGCCTCACCCATAAATATTAACGTATTTATCAAAATACCCTTTGTCACATATCACCAGGGTTGGTATTAACTTGGTATTTCTTCACTTAGACTAGAGATGATTTAAACCATAGTTTTGAAAACTAGACTGAACCGAATGATCCATCTGGAAATGGCATAATAATCGATTCCATAGAAGCTTAAAAGCATAGTTTTGCAAAATCGCATATAACTACAACACTAGTCAAAACTGATCGTTTTTTTTTTTTTTAAATACTAAAACTAATTTAATTTTATTCTAAAACCAACTGATTTTTATTATTTTAGTAATTTAAAAGAAAAAAAATTAGAAACATGTATTTCCAAATTCCAATCCCATTTTCCAAAGGGACGGACGCATTTGTGTCATGTCGGGATAAGAATATACAACGATATGGTTTAGCTTGAATCTGGCTCATTTATTAATTGTTTCAAAATGGGTCAACCTGCTTTGACCCAAAACATGTTTATAGTCAATCCTAACCACCTTATTTTGTGTTGGATTCGTGTCGGATTCACAGGTTATGTGGTAATTCGTGTTGACAGATTAGATTCATGTTGTGTCAAGGGTATACAATTATACGGATCAACTCAAACCCAACACATTCACTAATAGTGTCATAACGGGTTAACCCGCTTTAATCCAAAACACATTTACAGTTAACTACAACCCACTTATTTTGTGTTTTGATCCAAAACACATTTACCGTTAACCACAACCCACTTATTTTGTGTTGGTTCACTGGTCGTGTCCCCCGTCCACCCAGTCATAAGCCTTTTAATTAATTATGAATGGTGTTAATTTTTGGTATTTTATTATTTGGAGCGAATCATGTTAGACCTGAACCATCCTCTTTACCGAGTTCACATCATCTTTGGTCTAAATGGATGTGTATCACTCCAGTCTCTGCTAACGATGGTGTCTTAATAAAGGGTGTATTAACAAATACACAAGTACATATCCATTATGTATTTATTGTAATACCCTTCTTTGTCCTTGTGCCTTGATTCAAAAACCTTTTGTCAGGCCACATGCCATGCACTGATTGGTAATGGAGTGGTACATGTCCATTTAGATCGGAGATGATTCAAAATCCTCCTTTTACCTTACCGGTTCTAAAAAATATGATTCAAACCCGGCCCGAAATCCTCTATGCCACCCCCCTTGTGAGCCACTCAATGGCCCCACACAAGGGGGGTTGAGGATATCCTTGCCACGTAGGAGAGCGTCGTGGCCCTCTAATCCTAGTCAGCACTCGCTCGGCTTCATCGTCTTCTTAAATGACTCTCGGGACTCCCTCTCTGATTGATTCCTCAGAACTCCAAAAGACGAACGACGTTCTCGTTTCTTTTTCTTTTCCTTCTTTACGCACCCCCTTCGATGATCGTCTCACCGGAAAAACTACGATGATCGCCTGAGAATGAAGATTCTGGCTGTCGATTCTTCCATATCTCGCCGGAATGTCCGTATCTTCGTTCCTAGCCTTCACGTTTTTCACGAACCTTGGTTTAACCAATTCTGAAAATTGTAAGCAAAACCGAGTTCCTTTATCAGGATTTTGAAGTTATTCCATGCTTGTTTGGCCAATCGGAAGCAAGAAGCTATAATAATCGGGGAGAAAGGTATCGATATTTTTTAGTGTTTTAAATTTTGCTAGATTTATCGATTTTCGTCGAAATCGGAGGGATTTTTGTGGTTATTTCATTTTTCTATGACATTTTTGTGGTCCGATGAAGCTTTTTTTTTTTTTTTTCTATAAGGAGAGGATGATCGTTATGACTTCGTTTTTTTATGACTCCTTTGATCGAAATCTTTCCTAGCTCAAAAGAGGCGGTAGATGTGTAGGAATCTCACCTGATCAATTCAACAAAATCTTCAGCGTTGTTTTCGTGTCACAGTGCTTTCTAGTTTATGTAATTTTTGGAATCGAAGGGGGAAGAACTCAAGAGTAACCGTGGTTTAGATGTATATGTCTGGTGATTGGTCAAATTCCTAATTTGGTGTTGTATTTATCGATCGCGATCGTCAGATTGGTCCACCGCTGTAACTTTTTTCTCCTAATCCCTGTCTTCTAACTTCTGGAAAGGGATTCACCTGACCTTGACTCTGAATTACTGGAAAATGGGGAGCAGAGCTTCACAGGCGGAAGTTACTCTGTTCTGATTTCGCTAACATGCCTAATCCATTGAAGATCCAGCCGATCGATTCTCATCCCTCGAAAGGATCGATTCGGAATGATCCAGTGAAACCTGTTGCGAAATCGCGGCTCAAGAGGCTATTCGAGCGGCAGTTCCCGAGCGTTTTGAGGATTTCATCAGCCGAAAAGCCTGGCGTCGGTGATCAGCAGTACGACAAAGATGTCGGCAACGAATGGGAACCGAGTTCTGTGTGCTTGGCGAAAATGGTGCAGAACTTCATGGAAGAGAGCAACGAGAAGCAGTCGGCGGCGGCAGGGGGACGGAATCGTTGCAATTGTTTCAACGGAAACTCCAATGACAGCTCCGACGATGAATTCGACTTGTGCAACAGTTTTGGTGAGTCGATGACGGCGGCCTCATCTAGTGAGGCCTGCGAAATTCTCAGGGTAAAGATTTTCTTGAATTGTTCAATGCTCTATTTTATCTCTTCAATGATGAATGTTAATAATTTTTAATTTATTTTCATTATTTTTTTCTTCAGAGCTTGGTTCCTTGCGCGAGCACTGCAGAGAGAAATCTTTTAGCTGATTCTGCAAAAATTGTGGAGAAGAACAAGAGCTGGAAGCATAAAGACGATTGTAGAAAGGTTGTCACCGACGGCCTTTTAGCTCTAGGATACGACGCTTCAATCTGCAAATCACATTGGGAGAAATCTCCTGCATATCCGGCCGGTACTTGTCCTCTCTCTATTAAGTTTAAACTGATCAATTCGACCTGCTTCTGTTTTTATGCAAAAAAAAAAAAAAAACGAACGACGCGTCTGTAGGAGATCTTATAGGAATCTCTATCGCCATGTCTTTCTGCAATTTCTGAGAATGGCAGAATCAAATTTCTACAGGGGAATACGAATACATTGACGTGATCGTGGAAGGTGACCGACTAATACTTGACGTTGATTTTCGATCAGAATTCGAAATCGCTCGATCCACCAAAAATTACAGAGTTGTGCTCCAATCTCTCCCGTCCATCTTCGTCGGCAAAGCCGATCGACTCCAACAGATCATCTCCATCGTATCAGACGCAGCAAAACAGAGCCTGAAGAAGAAAGGAATGCATTTTCCGCCATGGAGAAAGTCCGAATACATGAGAGCCAAATGGCTCGCTCCTTACATCAGAACCAGAACAGTATATAGTGAACCAACCGAAACCGAAATCGAGACTGAAAATAAGAACAAGCCAAGTTTGATTACAACAAAGAATTTCTCCGGTGAATTCGAGGTCATTTTTGGGGAGAAAATCTCGCCGTCGACAATCTCTTACGGCGACTCCGCTTCTTTTCCGACGGAAACTTGCGACGAAGGAGAAAAGATAGAGGTTGTTGTGTCAGAATGGCAGCCGCCGGCGATCAAACCTAAAAGTTCTCAGGGAGGAGCCAAGATTGTAACCGGTTTAGCTTCTGTTCTCAAATAAAAAACCCTTAACAATTTTGTTCCTCTTTTTCTTTTTATGTTTTTAGTGGATATTTTCGCATAGTCGTATAACCTCCCGACCCCTTTCCCCTTTTTTCGTAAGGGTATGTGCATAATGTAAGAAGTAAAAGTATAATCATCTATTTATATAATAATAACAATTTAAGCGGAAAATGTATATATAATTCCTGTTTTGGAGGTTATCTCAGAATGAGAATTTTCTTAGGGGTTCTCTCAAGCTGAGAAATCCAAAAATTGAAAGAGAAGGTACCATCGATTTGTGGGGAGCTGTGGACAAAGGAAACACTGTTATGTATTTATTTGTTTATTTAATTCAAATTTTAAAGTACTTTTAGTACTGTACATCTTTTTGATTTTCAGGTTTTTGCCGTAACGGTTCCACGAATGCGAACAGAGGAGAGATGACGAGAAAGGTTTCCCTTCCGACAAATAATTTGTCCCTTTTAAGTAGTGTGCCTGTTTTATCCTGCTCCAAACTGGTTAAGACATGTAACATGGATAGGGATAAAAGGGCATTGAAAAATTATATTTTTAAAAACTCAAAATACTCAATCTTCTTCCTCTCCTCTGTCTCACATATTTTCTCCTTGCCGTCTTCTTTTTCCACTCCTCGGTCTCACATCATCTATTTTCGACATTGTTCCACAAAGGCACCATTGTAACACCTCTGTCATTCTACCATAAGATTGAAATCCTGTTCTCTTAAGTTCAGGACCTAATTATATTTCAGTCGCTGAAAACAACCCCAAATATTACGACCACATATGTGTTCCCAATCTCCGTTTATAAAACTCTCCTTTAACTAATTTTACAACGTATATCATCGTCAGAAAAGTGTAACATCGGTCACACCACTCATTCTCTTTATAGTAAAAAGCCTCAATCAATCTCACATCTCATGAGCAGTGTTTCTCTAAAAAATCTCTCATAGTTGCTCTCTCTTTATTATAGCTTGAAAAAGCAAAACCAAACAGAGAGGAAGACTTTTTTATATCAAATTTTGATTCCTCCAAAATCCCCTATAGGTTCTTCAAATTTTATGGGTTTTCTTAGTTTTTATTTTATTTTATTGGTTTTGGTGATTAGATGGGAAAGAGAAGGATAGGAGTAGGTTTCCGAGTAATTTCATCTTCTTGTGATATAGAATACTAGAGTGAGAACTGATGGGATTTGAATCCGTATGGTGATGGTGGCTGCCATTTCTGCCATTGCATCTACTAACCCATCAAACCCCAAAACCTCCCCACAACAAAAAGAGACCCATTAGAACTCACAAGGTCTCCTTTGTTACCTTGTCCGATACAATGGCGTTATTGATAATTGGATAACCCAATTCGAGAAAAATCACTTCTAGTACATGTCCCCTTGTACTTTGACTTCAACATCAACTTCCTTTTCTGCTTGTGGTGCCCATCTCTTCGTATTTCTATGCTAGCTTCTTCGACGCCAACGAACACTCCATTACCAACAACTCATTCGGTGATAAGCGGCCATAGTCGGTGGAGAGGAGGGGGCTTGTAATGCACTGGCCCATAACACTACTGATTGAAACATAGACGAAGAATATGGGGGGTATTTTGGGGTTTTTGGGGTTTTCAAACTATTATTTTTAAATACAAGTTTTATCCTACCTTTTGTGCTACGTGTCTTTGCTTGCCTTTTACTGAATAAAATAGGTGCACTACTTAAAAGGAGCAAATTATTTTCCTTCCCCTCCATCCCTGATCTTTCTCACTTTTTTTCCTCTCAAAATTAAGAATTTCCTTTTTTGAAGATAACGAGAGTTTGATAACGCCACTCTCATACCCTCTCGAAAGCCCGGTAAATTTGCCTCATCTGCTCTTTTCTCCTCCCCCAGATTTTTAAAGTTCAGTTAAAGTGTAAAAAAATTCTGTGGTCAATAGGTATAAAAAAAACCCAACAAACTAAATTTTATCTTGTCCGTTTTGTTGATTTTTCTTGCCACATGTCAACCATCGAAATTTGCTACACTCATACTGAACTTTTACAATATGGACTATGGGGAGGATCATGTGGGCCTTTTATCGTGGTTTTTTTTTTTTTACCACCATTTAAATTAGGTGATCACCAGCTACCTTTCTTGTTATAATAGTTTCTAAAATGACTGAACTTTGGTTGTGTTTGTTTGTCGAGAAGATGCCAGATTTTGGGCTCATAAAAGATGTGTGCATGGACCGGGGCTGATGCATCAACACCGAAAAGTGATTATTACTTTTTGGTCGTACAGATTTACACTTTTTGGAGATGCGCTCATCACTTTTCGGTGCTGATGTATCTGCACCCTAGTCCATGTGCACGCCTCCTTGTGCACAACATTTGGGGCGGTTGAGAAAATGTAAAATTTGGAATTTTCTTTATAAGAGGGGTCTGCTTGTCACTTGAAAAAATACTTCATTCCGAGATTTTTCAGTTAGACTATATTTTGCCTCTCATTTGTTATCGTATTTTTCAACTTTTTTTTTATAATAACATATTTTCCAACTGAAATGGTCAAAAAAATATTATTTTTTCTCATATTCTTGCCATTTCTATGTTTTCACCTTTGGATAGGATTTAGTCTTAGGAATCCATTGCTTTTGAAACTGTGTTAGTTTATGTTGAAAGTGTCTTGAATTTACACAGAACTCTTAGAGTGAAACGATGTTATGAGTGAGGTTATTTTGGAATTTTAACCCACTTTAAAATGTAGGGTTTCTTGTGTCTCTATAAAAGAGACGTTTTTTGTGGTTTTTCTGTGCAACGTGGAAGAACGACAACTTGTGAGTTTTGTCAAAAACATTTATGGAGAGTTCTTTTTAGGGTTTTGAGAATTTGTCATAGTGCGTTTTGTAAACTATGTTTATGTTTTAGTGGAAGTTCTTGATCGTCTTTGCCTGTAAATATAGGCAATCTTGCCAAACTATGTTAAATATTGTGTTGTGTGATTGTTCTTTGTCATTTAGTGTTTTCTCGTTTTGTTTCATGTACATCGCATACTTGAATCTGATCTGTGTTTTGTTCCACTGTGCTATTTTGTCACAATAAATAGGTATCAACACCAAAGGTTGTTGTAGGTTTGTGTTAAGAATTGCCTTTGTTTAGAGCATAAGGTCCTTTTGGATTATCAATCGCTAGTTGTTAAGGATTCTTTTGATTAATCTCTAGTTGTTGTTGTTCGGAGTTATGGGTTGAGGATTCTCTATTTTGGGGATTTTGCGATGATGGTTACAAGGTTTAAGTTTAAGAAGTTCAACAGAAAGAGCTATTTTGGAAGCAGAGATGGTTGGGCACCTTTATGTACTGCTTGGGAACATCATTTAAGGTGGAGCAATTGTGTTTTCTCTAGTTTAATTTGTACATAGTTGTGACATATGTAAATGGGTCACCTGTGTGCAAGATGTTTGGCATATTTAAGTAAGTGGGGTTTTCTCTATGGTGTAAAGTTTGGATTTTGGGATTGGTGTGCTTATCGAAAGCAACATAGAGGTGCTACTTTTGGTGATTTGTCTTGCTGCATCTAAGCAAACAAGTTATGGAAGACATATATTTGGGTGTTTAGTTTGAAGTAGAGTTAGAGTGGTGGTACTTATACTTTGTTGGGACGTAAGGATGTTGTTTTGAACCTCATTTAGGTTCTGATAGATCAATAACATGGAAGTGTAACCAAGTTAGACATTAGACCTTCAAATAGAGATGGGTTTGAAGACATGGCTGTGGATGTATTTAATGTTGAGGATTCATTAGATATGTTAACAAAGCAGAATTTGGTGACCAGTTTAAAGAAAATTGATTGTATATACCCTTCAGGATTTGGTGGAGAAGATGATCAAGCAGCTTTGTTCAATTTGATTTAGTAGAATTCAAGCAAAGTTGGAGATTTATTGAGAGTGTTTTGAATTCATATGAATCTTCCTGAGTGAAATGACGTTAACGAGTGAGGTTATTTTTGGGTTTTAACCCACTTTAATATGTAGGCTTCTTGAGTCTCTATAAAATAAAAGAGATGTTTTATTGTTTTTGTGTACAGCGTGGCAAAATTACAGCTTGTGGGTTTCGTTAAGAACATTTATAGAGAGTTTTTGGGGTTTTTTCTTGGGGTTTTGCCTTTGAGTTTTGGGAACTCGCCACTATGCATTTTGTAATCTCCATTTATGTTTTAGTGGAAAGTCTTGATCATTTTCGCCCATGGATGTAGGCAATCTTGTTGAACCACGCTAAATATTGTGTGTGTGATTGTTTTTTGCCAATTAATGTTTTCTCGTTTTGTTTCTCACGCATTGCATAGTTGAATCCGACACATGTTTTATTCCACTGTGTTGTTTTGTCACAATAGTTTGTCTAATTGTCACTCTTTGTACAGCCCTCACTTTTTGGGAGGTACATGTGCATTACAGACCGTTGCAAGATTCTTATGAATATGAGAGGATCAAAGAAAAACGATCTTGTTGGGAGATCTACTAGCCTAACCATTCAAGAATCCTTTGGGGTGTAACAATAATTGTCAAAACAGTAAAATAAAGAGCAAACACTCAAGAACCATGAGAACACATGATTTACGTGGAAAATGTCAAAACTGAAAAAAAAACCACACAATCACATAAACAAATTCACTATAATGAGATATTACAAGCTTACAAACTTTACCCTCTCTCACACTCTAGCACATCCCAAAACCCCAAGGAGAACCCCTTTTACAACCCAGAGAAGACACCGTTTTCTCACCTTGAAGAATCCCCTTTAATGAGAAAACCCTCTCTCAATTACAACCACTTCCTTTATCTCTCTTAGCTCTCTCAAAACCCTATACGACTAGAAGAACATTAAATAGTTAAAAGGAAGTTGAGTTTGCTCAGACTCTTGTCAAAACATGTACGTTCTATTTCTGTCTCGTGAAAACAAAGTTTCTGCTTCTGAACCGGCCCTATGTGTTTATATCGGTCCAAGTTGGATCAGTCCTGCAACTTTATATCTGTCCAAACTGTTAGCACTGGTTTTCTTGGACATTGTCAAACTCTCCAACTTTTCTTTGATCTTCCACATGATCACATTAGGCTCCACACCCAACAATCTCCCACTTGGAGACTGATGTTATTCTCGTCATCTTGCTATTGCATTTGTGATCTATGAACCATGTAAAATCTTCTCTCATTCTGTGATCTTCTTGTGACTCTCTTTGTTGTCTTCAAATATACCTCAAACTTCGGAGCAGATTGTATGTGAAAATATTTCGTTCAAAATTCATCCAAAATTCGCTCCTGTCAACACGTATGGTATTTTTTTGCATAGTTAAACCGTAGTTTTGAACCATGGTTAGAAGTGGGTCCCACAATTCATCTCTACCCCTCGACAGAAAAATCCCCTAACCCAAATATATAAAAAAAACCTAAATCGTTTTGAACTCCTCAGTGGTCCCCCCTAACCAAGCTAGTCGCCAGTCGTCTACTCGTCGTTCACTGATTGCATATTCGTCGGTCGACGATATTTGCTGGTTGACAATAAGTAGGTGGTACGGATTAGGGGGCAATTTTTTTCGGAATTTTGACATTGTCTTCCTTGCAGTGGTCACCGGTCGACGGTAAGCAGCTAGTCTATTGTGAAATTCATTGTAGTTAGATCTAATGGCCTGTAAAGGATTGATTCCTACTCATTTCATTTTTGCTTTCTCCAAAATTTTATGTCAAACAGCTGCTCTGTAATTTGTTTTTGTTGTTTGTTTGATCGTGGTTTTTGGTTTCTTTATTCTTCCAAAGCCACTGAATTTATATGCTACCCTCATGGACTGGATGTAGCCTAAGAAAACCATAAGGTTTCAGGCTCCCACTGATAGTTGATCACAATCATATAGCCTGTTCCAAATATGCAAATAATTGGTAGGTGAGATGGACCGGCCAATCTATAGTAGGGAGTGATTGATTTTTTTTTGTTTCTTCCAATTAAGTGAGAGGTGATTTATGTTGTAACTTATTTTATACTGTCTTCAATTACCCATTTTTAAAAGATATTTTTTGAAGGATCTAGAGGCTTCCTTCCATTGTCTTACTCAAATTTCATGGCAATGACATTATGCTTTCTTGTTGTTATTTTAAAATTGTGATGTTGGAGTTTGTACAAGAGAGATCATCCATAGATTAGAAGAATTTAGGGAAGGGTTTGTTTCTTTTGTGATATTTGAAAATAACAGGAGACCATCTTATAATCTGATTACAATTATTTTGGCCATTTTTTTATTCTTTCTTTTTCTAGTTGCAATCCAAGTGTTTTGTTAGATTTACAACTGTTCCATTTATGGACTAAGATCAACTAAGAATGCTGCAAGAATCATAGTTGCTATTATTTCAGGTTTAAACTGCAAAGGCTATTGACTTGAGTAGCAAGAGCCCGCATACATAGGAGAAATATCTACGGGGAGAGGTCCTCTTGCAGAATGCCCCTTAGTATTAAGGAATTTTACGGGCTTGTTGTCGAGTAAAACTAAAAAATGTGAGCATTTGTTATCACATGGTTAGATGGACCCATTTGCTAAGAAAGCCCAATTTACTTGAGCAATTCATCTCTGAAAAATTTATTAGGTTCGTTTTCCCTTTTTGTATTGTTTGATAGGATCATTGGTAACAATCCTTATATTCTTTTTCTCCAGGATAGTTGGAATGAGACATGGTACCCGAAACATGGTATGCTGTTGATGCAACTAACAAAATTTTGGGGCGACTAGCATCAACAATTGCTAATTATATTCGTGGAAAGAACCTGGCAACTTATACCCCCAGTGTGGACATGGGAACATTTGTCATTGTGGTATGTGGTTTGTACAGAAAGTGCCCATCATGCATATTGTTCTTGGCAATATAATGACCATAAAATCTAGAATACTTTCTAATAATTATACTGGTGATTTATTGGTGACTTAGTTGTTTTCAGGTTAGTGGTAGGGGTAGAGTTTTTCTTTTGAACACGTGCATGGGATAGGAGGAACAATGGTAGACCGAGGGATTGTGACCTTGTATGCATTTATTTTGTAAATGGCATGCAAGGGAATGTGATTCAGAATATATTTAGATATGAATCAAAAAATTGTCTTCCTTCAATCTTTAGGAAATTAGTTGGGATGGGAACCCTTTTTGTAAGATCTACTACTATTCAGTTGGTCACAGTCCCAGCCATGGAGATTGGGTGTTCTCACATGTACATGAAGGTATTACATGAGAAGGAATCCTTATTTAAGAGAGTTCTCAAGAGATAGCATGATTGCTTTATGCTTCTTCTCTACTAGGTTTCTTCGTAATAAGAAAACAGCCTTCTGTTGATGATGTCAGTTGCTGATCTATGTCATTGTTTGCTCTACGCCAACACCCTCATGATGCCAGCTGCTGATCTTTGGAGGATCAACAAACATTACCTCCTAAAAAAATATTAGAAATGGAAAAGAATGCATAAAATGGTGATAATGATGATTACCTTGCTTCTTGGCATCACTGATATAGTCAAGACTAGGTAGTATAGATGTTGAAATAAGTTGATGTAGCATGTGGGAGCTGTGCTCGTTTTTTCTTTTTAAATTTTTTTTTTGGTAGAATAATACTCTTCATTTGAATCTATCCTTGAGTTTCTTGCAGAAATCCACAGCCATGTTGTGACTTTGATACACCCTTGCTGGTTAAGAACACCAGGTAATAGAGTTTGCTAAAGAGTTTTGTTTTTGGGCTATCTGTGCTCTGGTTTCTGAGCATAGGAGGGCACATAGTTACGATCAAGAACACCAAGTAACGGAGTCAACTCTTGAAATCAGATTGATCCATACTATTTACATTTAAAAGAATAACAAATGAAAAGAAATCCACTTAAAACCCAGTATAAGTCAATTTCCTGTAAGTAAACTTCCGATAATCCGCTTTTCTTGTGGTGCTCGTTTAAAGATGTCAAAATCACTAACTGCTTCCAACTCTTTCAATTTCATAGGACTTCCATTTGAGCATAAGCTCATAATCACCCCATTTACATCAACTTGCAAATCATTACAAGTCTTTACCCACAAAAATTGGTCGGCAACATGCAACTCCATCAATGGATTTGTAGAACTTAAGAAAGTAGCCAAAAAGACATTGAAAACTATAGTCTAAACCTCGACCCCATACAAAGTGTGTGCAAAGGTATGCAGCAACCTCGAAACGTTGAGTAAATGGAACTACTAAATTCATTAACAATGTCTAACTAAAAGGAAACAAAAAATTGGAGTCTATGTATTTCCATAATAAAAACATTACATACACTAAATTCATTCAAAATCCATTGAACAATCCAAAGTGTTTTTTCATTTTCGTGCAATTAATACAATTACTAATCCAACCAAAATATAAACTACATTTTTAAAATAATGCAGCTTCTGCTTCCTAATTAAGACATCTTGTTTGATCATATAAACCTCTTCTTTCAACATTGAAACCTCATGTGGCAATGGTTTCACTATTGAAACCTCATGCTTCAATGTAAGACTTCTTCCTTCAAATGCAACAAATCCTCATTCATTTTTTTCAAATTTGAAGTAGTTCTTCCATAACTCCTTGATTCTATGCCCCCGCCCCCAAACTCATCACACCACATTACAAAACCGTGATATTCTCCTATAGTCTGTACACAACAAATAAACATTATGAGCTTCTAAAAGGAAGCAATTGTTATATCTCAGATTCTTTTGTTTTTACTTTCTTTTTTCCTGATGAATACCCATGAATAGGATTCTGGGAAAATGCCCTTACCTGTTCAACAACATGGGACTAACATGAAGTCAAAAATGATACATATGAAGATAAAATGATACCAGCATAAAAAATAAATGAAAAAAAAAATTAATACCCTAAATGAACAAATAATATAATACAGGAGCATACATAGAAAGTTTATATCAAATTATTATCTCTATGTGTTTTTATAATGAGGAACCACATATACCAAAAGAAAAGGGAAAAATCTGAAGATAAATTTATGCATATTCAAGTATTTTGAGGGCATTGACACAACCAATAGGCTCAGAAAGAAAATATAAGAATGTGAAACAAGCACTCAAGACTACATATAATATTAGTGCAGAGATTCTTTATAATATTCACAGGCAAATAAATTAAAGGAGACACACCAAAATAGCAATTGCTACCAGATACCACCTTAAGCAAAAAATTTGCTCCGGCCACAAGACAATCTATTTCATCTTCCTTGTCAAGACTAACTCCAAGTCTCTCCTTAAAGAGATCAACAAACTTGTACGCTCCACCACCTGTGGCCTTCACATGAACATTTTTTTTTTTTTTTTTTTTATGAATAACAAATTTTTATTGAGAAAAATAAATTAAGAGCAAAAACCAAACCTAAGTGTGTAATCAGAATACAAAATAAATCAAAAGATTGTCTGTGTGTTATAATTAAACGTTGACCAACCAAGATAGTATTTCTACAAACCAGACAAAAGCTGACTTACAGCAAACACCCATAGTCATGCTTTGGGAAATTAGGAAGTAAATATTTAAAGCTACCTGTTAAAGGATACTATTCCATACAAATTTTGAACATTTTTTTTTTTGGGGGGGGATGGGGGTTGTGGTGCGCATTGTCGAGATTAATCATAATTTCAAAAACAAAGTAAAAGATAACAAGTCAGGTTATGCTAACAATCACTTCCTTGCTTTCTCTTAGCACTCTCATAACCATAGACGATCACAAGAAAATTAAATAATCAAAGGAAATTGTGTTTGCTCGGATTCCTTCCAAAACACTTACCTACTATTTTTATCTCACGAAAAATAGAGCTTACACTTCTGGACCAATCCAGCATGTTTAGATTGGGCTGAAATCGTCTATGTCACCCCCCTATGGGACACTTGGGGGAGGGGGAATCAATTCACTTTTTGAAGGTTTTTGATTCCTCCTCCTGAGTGTCTCATCAGGGGGTGTGGTGCCGAAGATTTCAGACCGTTTAGATCGGTCCAAACTGTCATCATCAACTCCACCTTGATCTTCCACATGCTCACATCGGACTCCCCACCCAACCTTTTTTTCTAACATGCACCTCCACCTATGAGTTCTTTTTAGCATTCAACCTATCGTCATTCTAAATACGCCTTTGGCAAAACCAGCTCCACGGAGACAAGAAAAAGGGGCAATGGATAAAAAATGCTCACCTTAATGAATGCTAACCACTGCTCCTTGTCAGGCAGCGGGCACATTAGCGCCGAAAAGTGAATATACACTCTCCCAAAAAGTGAAAATCACTTTTCAATACTGATGTGTCAGCCCATGACAAAAAGCAGCGATGTGCGTTTGCTAAGGGAACTTCCACAGTTCCACCCAATGTTTAATAGAGAAAAAGAAAAGGACTTTTTTAAAAAAAATTAGCCGTTTGTCTTTGTTTATGTTACAGTCTTTGCATCTGACATGTTTTTCATCTATTTTATTATATGTTATATTTAAGGGCCTTTTGTTTTTTCCTTCTCTTCTCAACTCTGCAGCTGTGGAGGGGTGTGGTGTCACTTTCTGGGTAAGTCGCTAAATGATTTTTATAAGTGGTTGCCAAAGTTGCACAATAATTATAATTTTGAAGCCAACTTCCCGCAAACTCTAGTCTTTGCCTCTTTCTCACCCATCCTTGCTGGTACTTACATAGATTGCTTGCGATTAATAACTTTGTTTTATTAAAAAGACTGCAAGAAACCAAAGAAAATTAATAACCCTTTCATCCACGTTCGTGTTTTTTTTTTTTTTAAATAAAAAATTTAAGCCTACCTATATAGGTGCCACTTGGTCCTATGTTGAGGTCAGCTGATTTCAGGAAATTGTCAGTCCTTGATTCCCTCTTAGGTAGCATAAAAATATAATAAAAACCTTTAGATGTTTTTATATAATGAAAAATTATTTCCTTCTTCAAATTTCTATGGGACACCACATGTCCCTGTAATGTGAATGGATAAAAAATGCTCACCTTAACGAATGCTAACCACTGCTTCTTGTCAGGCGGCGGGCACATCAGCGCCGA
>JAOXJP010037248.1:5867-16558 GCA_025762735.1 Platanus orientalis
GGTTTCTTGGGGGGCAAATGAATTTCTGAACATTTCAAATTAATGAAAGCAAAGTTACCACTTGCATTGCAAATTTGAGAGACAAAACAACATTGAACAGCTTATCTTCTAAGCTTAATATGCCAAGAGAACATAATCCACTAAAACATTTATTTTTCCTCACTCTTATACTGTTATCCGCTACCAAAGAAAAACAACTACGAACTAGACTGCATCAACAAAATGGTAACTGACAACCAAAGCAATTATGGGACAAAAACCAAAGAAACTGAACTCTGAAAATTAACCAAAAGAGAGAAAAATTGCCTCCCCATTGCCCAATAAAGTACAACTGGATTGGGGAAAAAACGAACGGAACAGTGATGTGAACATATTTGACGAGGAAGATGACAATTGAATCAAAGATTGAAACAGAGGTGGGCCGGTGCAAGTTGAAAGCTCTAAAAGGTCTTGGGGGAAGGCTATCAAGGATATTGGTCGAGGATGTGAGAAAATACCCATGGACTCTTGATTAAATAGAAGATGGCCCGAGATAGAGTAGAATGGCGGAAGATGATTTGTTGGGACAAGGCTTTGTTTAATTGAGCTGTGCTGGCACACACACCCAACCCTAGTGATGAAGAAAGTTCCCTCAAGTAATGGCTGCACAAGTGACATAATGATTCAACTTCTCAATTAATGAATTTTAAACAATCACTTATTAAATTTTGACATTTTTATAAGCAATGGTTAGTGGTTGGTAAGCTGTGTAGGTTCACAGGTTATGACAAGATTCAATCCCAGGTCTCAAGTATGACACACAATTGGAACAATCATACAATGTCTCAATTTCAAAAAAATTAAGGTTAGCTAGCTCATATAAATTGTAAATGCCAAAAAGAACAAGGCATTGAAGAAAGTATGCCAAGTTGATGACTATGAGAAGCATTTAATGATGATGATGGCAATTAATAGCCATTGTCTAACATCACAATGATTACAATGACATTATAGGAAGGTGGCATGTATCCACAAGACAACAATCATTTAAAGAAATGACACCAGGGTTAGAAGTTCAGTAGAGTCAGGAGCATATAGCCTAGTCATCTTGCTTCAAAGGGCTAATGATGCAAGCTAATTCACAATAAAACCTATACTAATGTTGCAAAGATTCATCCGATTAGTTAGCAACTCATACCGGATTCAGTGTTTGCTGAAGTCATACACCAACAGTACTTAATCTTGAATGACAATTCCCTGATGCTAGGTCAAGAATTGTTTCAAAAGGAAAGCTTTTGACTCCAAGTTTGTAAATATGCATCGATACTAAGGCCCATAAGGGTTTAAAACTCCAATAAAATTAAGAGGTCGCACATTAACTTGTCCATGGCAGCCTGTAATTTAACAGCAGATAAGGCCCTAAACAGAGCGGAATGGCGGAACAGGATTCATGTAGCCGACCCCAAATAGTTGGGATAAGGCTGTTCGTTGTTGTTGTTGTTGTTGTTGTACATTAACTTGTCCAATTTCCAGACCATCTCGTTCATGAAATATTAACATTAAAATAAGAGTCCATGCATTTCCTTTTAGTATATCGTTTTTTCTTTTTTCTTTTTTCTTTTTCTTACGATTATTTCCTTTTAGTATATAGTCTAATCATATAGAACAACAGCATATGGAAGAGAGAGAGAGAGAGAGAGAGGAAATGTAGGGAAAAATAATCAATTCACAAAGTGGATAGCAAATTTTCCACTCCTCGGAGATGTGACCTGACCCTACTACCTTGATTCTAAGCAAAGGATGACTTAACTAAAGAAACAACCATTACTTATCTCCTCTTCTTAGCCGTGCCTACGGAGCTCTCATCCAGATACTCTGATGAGGACATGGCAAGCAAGGTGGGACCCACACATGGGTCTAGTGGGGTCCACACAAGAAGACAAGCAAGAAGGCACACATGCAGACACATTATAGAGTCTTTAATTTAGTTTTGAGTCCATTTATTAAAGTTTTATTGTCTTAGTTTATATTTTATTAGTTATTAGAGATAAGATATGGCTGAAATTTTAGTTTTTCATATAGAACAAAGTTGTAACTACCTCAAAATAGGGTTTTGCATGGAGAAATCTCTTCCACACGATTTGAGGGGGGAGAATAATTTGTGTTTGATGGCTAGGATTGAATTTTATTTTTTTTGCGGGGGCGAGGGGGGGGGTTGGCTTATAAAACAGCCCCTACATGTTGTACTATAATTTTAATAAAGTTTTAATAATAGAAAAAAAAAATTGTGGCTGATTTTCTCTCTCCTAACGAGTGAAGCTCCCCTATGTCTTCAAGTTCTTGGTGCCTAGAACTTGATCTTGGTTGGTGATTTCCAAGATATTGAGTTTGGTGATTTTTTCAACAGGTACTATCTCTTATTTTTCATCTTCTTCTTCTTTTTATTTTATTTTTCTTTTCTGATTTTAAACCATTAAAGGCTGCTGCCATACACCCAGAAAACTCCTTCTCATTCTTTTCCTCATCTCCTAATCTTCCTCTCCTCTTTCTTCTTTTCTTTTTTTCATCTCCTTTCTTTTCTATTTGTTAATTTTTTAATCTCCAAAATTCCCAGCACCCTGTTCTTATCAAGATTCATTCAAGAATCATTATTGACCTGTTTCTTGAATTCCCGCATCTGAAAATCAGCCCCTCCTCCATGTTTCCTGTTGTTTACTTAATTAAACCCAAGAAAGTTTCCTGCATCTTGTGGAAGATCTATTTAACCCTTACCTTACTAATTGTCCTTCATTAAAGAAACAAAACCCCATTGAATAACACCTGCGGCTCTGCCTAACCCAATGGGTTTTTTGTTTTGGGAAAGGAGTTTCTGATTTGGGACAAATCCCTTGTTTCAATTCATATAAAAGCAGTCTGCTGCTTATCCCTGATTTCTCCTCACTTTCACTGTTTGAGACACGCAGATAGGTGTAAATTACTCTGTTCTGATTTCCTTTATATTCCATGGCCTGATACAGATGAGTTGCACCTACTCCTAATATAATACCCATCCTAAGACTATCTTAACCTGCTGTTACAGTCAGGTTTGTGTCTGATAAATCCCTCAACCAGCTTCTGTTTAAATTTTAGCACTGAAATCAGGACCTGAGCTAAGATACATACAGTACCAGATTCTGAACCTAAGAACAGCCTGTGACAGTCTTTCTTGGATTTGTCCAGATCTGAACCTAAGAACAAGTCCTATAATAAAACTAAACCAGCCTTGACGTACACATAGAGTTTGGGTCCTAGAATAATGTTCCTTTTCCTGAGTTCTGGCTGATCATACCAGTGTTACATAATCAGAAAATTCCAGAGACACTTCCCTTCTCAAGTACACCATAGTTCTATATTGTTCTTGTCCTGATGATTCTACACTAATAGCAGATCACCCACTGTCCTCTGCCCTTATTTGCATCTGAATTGGACTGTTGGGTCACTTGTATATCTGAATTGAGGCTGATTGATCTGTTAAAGTGTTGATTGGTTTATTATGTAAAGTGCAACCACTTCGATTATTTGTGTGGCCTAGACTCTACAGACAAACAGCCTTTCTTTGGGTTGTTTGCTGCATCAAATTTGGTATCAGAGCCAAGTTTCCAACTGGTTTCTATTCAGTTGGGGTCCCTAGAGAAGTGTTCGGCCAGGTTCTATTCTTTGCTTCCTTATTCCAACTGAAGATTCCTAATCCAAAAGGCTTGTTGTGGCTGAATTTAGAACCAATGATTATGGACAAGGCATATCAGAATTTATCTCAGAGATTCAGTGCTGAGTGTGGACCGTGTTTAACCATCAGCCTTGGTATTTGTGCTCTTGCTGAAAACTGAAGAAGATGGGCTATTAAGAAAGCTTGCTGGAGCCCTGACAAAGAGTTTCCATTCATAGAAGATAATTCTCCTTGGAACAATTTTCTTCATGGCTGTGGGATTCATCTACTGGACTGGCAGTACACCACAAGTGGACTGATCTAATACTCATAAGACTGCTGATTTGCAACTGGATTCCTCTTTATTGATGGATGTGACTATGAGGAAGTTCATCTAAGATTGTCTGAGTATTCTTCATAGCATGAGGACATCTTTCCCTTCATATTACAGTAAGATCATAATCCTTTTTTCCCCATATCATTTGAGGTTTAGCTTATATGTTATGTACTTTCCAGCACCATCAGAGATACATATCCCTGCTATCATCCCTTAAACTGTATCAAAGCAGCCTATGATCTGTTTCCATTTTAAGGATATAACTACCTCCACCTATATTGCCTAACATACCTTGTTGTTTCAGTCACATTCCATAAAAAAACAGTAGCCTATCTTTAAGTCCTCCTGAACCTTATAAATTTCCATTGATACTTTGTTTGGGTTACGGATGACCTGTATAATCCATTGGTGGATTTTGGAATTTCACCCATTATACCTCAGATTAGTACCTACGAATCTATCAAGTCAGGAAGATTTTGGGTGCTGCCTTGATTGAAAACTGAGTCAACTGTGGAGGAGTTTATTTTCTGATCTGTTGTGGTGTTTGAGATTTTTTTTACTGTGGTAAGAACCCTGTTGACTGTGGAAAGCTGTGGCTTTACTCAACTCCAGTCTTCCTGACCATTAATATACCTTAGAGCTAGTGCTTGTGTGCATTGCTTACTGTATCCACTTACTCCAACTTGCTGCTGAAGAAGATTACTTTGTGATGAGGACATGGAAGCTAAGTGGGACCCATACTTGGCCTTGGTGGGGTCCACACAAGGAGGTGAACAAGGACAAGCATGGGAGAGGAAATAGAAGACCTTATGGAGGTTTTGGAAGAACTGTAGGGAGTTTCATAAACTTTTATAGATGTTTTCTATAGTTTACTAGAGGCTAGGATACAATGTGTATTATTATTTTTATATTGGGTATAGTTGTAAGTTGGTCTTTAAATAGGGTTTTATTGTGTGAAATCTATACCACACGAATTCGTTAGAGTATTGGAAACTAGGAGTTGACGGCTGGTTAGTTTTTAGGGATTTTATGGCTTATAAAATAGGCCAAAACTGATGTAATCATTAATGAATAAAAAGAAAAGAAAAGAAAGCAGTTTTTTTTTGGGTTGTCTTCTCCACATGACAAGACTTCTTCTTCTTCCAAACTTTGTTACCTGGTATTGGAACTCAAATTGGTGATTTCCTGAGCATGAGGTTGGTGATTTCCTCATAAGGTATCCTTCTTCTTCTCATCTTCTTTTTTCTTCTTCTTCTTCTTCTTTTATCTCCTTCTTTGCTCCCTGGGTTTTTCTCAGAATAGGACTTTCAAGAAACTTATTTCTTTATGATTTCATGAAGCCACTACTTGTAAACAGCTTTGATATTCATTCCCTTTCTTTGTTTCCACCCAAGATCCAAATCCAAGTTTATAGTACTCTGCGGTTGATCTAGATCAGCTATTTTGTGTGTTTTCTCGCAGAGAATATAAACCCTATCTAAAATCACCCACGGCAGCTTAGAGGTGAGTTTTTTTGCTTTAGGTCTCTGAGATTGATCAGTCCCCTTGTTGGCTTGGTACTTACATTACATCAGGGAGTCCTTCATTACCTGTTTCTTTATGGTAATACCCTGCTGTCCAACCTCAGATCAGAGCTTATGAAATCCATTGACTACCACCTGTTTGAGTAAATGATCCAATAAGCCTGCTTTTATATAAACCAGCTTTTATTCTCCCAGCTCTAAACTTCTGTTACTTCTATTGTTGCCCTCACAATTAACCCAAACTTTAGGTGCCTTAATCTGTCCTAGGCCCTTCATTATTCCCTTGTTGCCTACTGTGCTACTATTTCCAGTCCCATAAACCTTCTTCTTGCAACCTGTGTTATGTCCCAAATTAACTCCATAAACTCCTTTGCCTCTGTCCTAAAACCCATACATGTATTTATTGTTTTAATTCAAAACTGAACCTGTTTGGCCCCTGTGTTGATTCTGATTTGACCCAATATCAGTCCTTCTTTAAACATACTTGAGGCACTTACCTACCCTTTAACTTCTGCCTTACTTTTGGGGCCATAACCTTGGGGTAGAGCCTTTTCTGGGGGCTGTACTGCATCAAATATGGTATCAGAGCCAGGTTCCAACTAGTTTTCACTTAGTTGGGTTCCTTGGACTACATGCACAAGGAAGGAGCACAGTGTTCCTTGTGTTAATTGAGTTTTGTGGGATATCCTTGATTCAAAGAAGGATAGTTACTGATCAATATCACCTGATTGATTCTAAGGAAGTATTCTATTGATTGTTCTGCTAGAAGAGGTGTTAGTAAGAAGGCCTTTATGCTTGTTGCTGTTCTGACACTGATCTGAATACACTGCTTTAACTCAACTCTAATCGTGGCTGATTGACTATCTGGGAGCTGGTTACTATTGGAATTTGATCCATTGGCTGCCTTGTTGTTGGTGTTCTGCCATACCTAATACCACTCTTGGACTAAGTTAAATCATCAATGAACTATTGATCTGGATCAGTAATACTTGTGGGATATGCCCCCAGTTTTACTTTGATTCAACTATTCTTGTGAACTTTTGTCAAGTGTTGAAGCACATCAACACTTGGAGTACTTACTGCTGGTTTGAGAGATTGAATGCCTCATAGAGGACCTGTACTGTGATACTGGAGAATCTATGTTGCTGGAATTATAACTCCACTGTTGGGATATTGCCAAAAGGATTTGACACTGTTACAACCACTGAATATGGAATTATTATTGTACTCAGCCTCAGACCAAGTGCCTTTCTGCTTCATTGTTTTTCTTTGTAGAAGCTTGATCAGGGAGTTATCAGTTGGTGGGTTTAATATCTTGATTGTCTGCTAAGTATTCGACAACAGAGCTGGATAGTAGTGATATAAGACGCTGAAAAAAGTTCCAATACTTGCTGGCCTAGTTCTGTGATCTACCCTACAACAGTACACCTGGTGGACTGTCTTGCTGATCCTCAGATCAAGATTTGAACTGAGTCTAGTTGTAGGTTGGAGCATCTGAAAAGGCTGACCTGAAGCCTTGTGTTACTATTTAGAGAGTAGTACTGATTAATCTTTGTGACTACATCACTTTTCTCCACTGTTGTTGATTATTTTACTGGTCGGAAGAAGTACCACTCGAGTATCTGCTGTCCTTCACTTCAACATAACTGATCATGGTATACAAGTCTTTGCTGCTCACAACTTTCACACAGTACTTCTATTCAGAAAAGCAATACCGAATTGATACTTGATCTTCTATAATGTTTGCTGTACAAGACCCTACAGGTATACACTTACAGCTTACAGGTATACACTTTAGAGTTTGACTTCTAATGGGACTTTCAGCCTCTGATTATAGGTTCTGCATCACTGTTTGATCCTCTATAGTCCATTAAGCCTTAAAGCTTCTAGTTCTACTGTTTTGGCCCTTTTGACTTGTGAGCATGATACATTATCAATCACTGTTTGACCTTATCTGAGATCAAATAACTACTTGCATTGAAAACCATCATAAATCCTAAAAGACCCATAGTGCTACTTTGTATTCACTTCAAAGAACCCTCAGATTTCCTCCTTGTACATGAGAGATTGCTGTCCAAGATACTCCATAAGAGGTTTATATTCTTTCGCTTACTGATGTGAAGACATGGTGTTTACAGTTAAATGCCTTTTTACTTTCCCTCATGGAAAGCATATTGTGGTCATGCTTAGTGACCAATATGAGGGTAATTACATTTCATATGATATAGCTAAGAAGCTTTCGACACATCCTAAGGCGAAAAGATTTTGCTTCCATAAAGAAGAATATTATTTCGTTTGAGAGTGGGAAGTATAGTGATAGTGCGGAGTGCTTCTTGCTTGAAGATATTTTAGAGGGTTACCAAGTGATTCTAAGAAATAAGTGGTTGGATGAGAGGTAGGCTGCATTCAACCAGATATCTAATACTCTTCGGATTTGTGATTGTGGAGTATATTATCATATTTCAGTCAGACATGTTGATGCGGGATCGCTTATTTTAGACTCATCAGATCAAAGCAAACATGATGATGCTATAAGAAGAGCAGATAAATTATCTTCCCAACTTGACTCAATTGATAAACGATTTTAGGAGATCCAGGGCATACTTGGTAGGCTTCTCTAATTTTCTCCCCAACAGAAGAGTGCAATTAAAGAACCAGAGGCAAAAGTTCAGGAATGTGAAGCCAAGATTATAAAGGAAGACAATAGTTTGGAAAAGGTTGAGGTAGTTAGTGATGAGCAGTTCGATGAGCTATCAAAGTCTACAGATTCATGTCTCTTTGCTACCTCTGTTTGTGATCCACCATATGATGATGTCCCAGTTCCTGTTCTGACTGAGATCCAAGTCATCCATACAGATGTACATGTTCTTGACTCTATGGTGATACCAGAGATTGCCATTCCAGTTCATATTCTGCAGGGTGAGTATTATGAGGTATATTCATTACTGGTTACCTATCAAGAGGCAGTTGCCTACTCTGGAATCTTTCTCACATCAAACATTTGCAAGAGAACCGATTTGCATTGTAACCTAATCGTGTGTGGATTTAGCATTTGGCTATGTGGATTGAGCTTCCTGACGTTATTATTCTTTTTCCTTTATAAAACTCAAGGTCGAGTTTTTTTGAACAAGGGGGATTTGATAAGGACATGGAAACTAAGTGGGACCCATACTTGGCCTTGGTGGGGTCCACACAAAGAGGTAGACAAGGCAAGCATGGGAGAGGAAATAAAAGACCTTATGGAGGTTTTGGTAGAACTGTAGAGAGTTTTATAAACTTCTATAGATGTTTTCTAAAGTTTATTAGAGGTTAGGATACAATGGGTATTATTATTATTTTTATATTGGGTATAGTTGTAAGTTGGTCTTTAAATAGGGTTTTATTGTGTGAAATCTGTACCACATGACTTTGTTAGAGTATTGGAAACTAGGAGCTGACGGCTGGTTAGTTTTTAGGGATTTTATGGCTTATAAAATAAGCCAAAACTGATGTAATCGTTAATGAATAAAAAGAACAGAAAAGAAAACATATTTTTTTTTTGGGTTGTCTTCTCCACACGACAAGACTTCTTCTTCTTCCAAACTTTGTTACTTGGTATTGGAACTCAGGTTGGTGATTTCCTGAGCATGAGGTTGGTGATTTCCTCATAAGGTATCCTTCTTCTCATCTTCTTCTTCTTCTTCTTCTTCTTCTTCTTTTATCTCCTTCTTTGCTCTCCGGGTTTTTACCAGAAAAGGACTTTCAAGAAACTTGTTTCCTTATGATTTCTTGAAGCTACTACTTGTAAACAGCTTTGATATTCATTCCCTTTCTTTGTTTCCACCCAAGATCCAAATCCAAGGTTCTGATTAAAGGTGCTAATATGGGGTCTGTTAGGAATGATAATTGAGCTAAAAAGGGTATAAACAATAGGTTAAAATGCCTGATATGGACTGATGTTAGAGCAGTAAAAGGATCAGGTTTGGGTTTAAAATAGTAGGCTAAGAAGATTCATACAGGGGATGCCTGGGACAAAACAGTAGATGAGAATGGGATTCAAATAAGGCTATCTTAACAGTGTAAACAATGGGGAATAAGGCTGATTGGAGTGGACTTAATCTGGGGCAGTTTTAGGGAAGAAGCAATGGGAAAAACAGGGACTGCAACTTTAAGGTTTCTGTAGGTGTCGGGAGAATATGGGGAAGATTTAGGGTTATAAGATGAACGCACAAGGGAGAATGGGATTAGGTATGTCCTAAGGCTTTAAAAAAGAATTCCGAGTTCTGATTAGGGAAAACAGAAAGGGAATCAGGGGTTTTGATTTTGGCAGAGGATTGAGAATGAAACTGTCGTTGTTTCTTGAAGGTACCAGCAAGGGAAAGGGAAATAGATGCTGTTGCAAGGGAGAAAAGAGGATAGGTAATGGATTTTCTTTCTATAGATAAATTTTCTTACAGAAAACAACAACTAACCTCAAGAATAAAGCAAGAAAATAGGAGAAAAAAGAAAGAATGAAGAGAAAAGAGAGGAGGATGGGAAGAGAAGATCATAAGAGGTAGGAGAAAATAACAAAGGAAGAGAAGATGAGAGAGAGAGAGAGAGAGAGAACTTACTAGGTGATGTAGCACAAAAGAGAAGATACCAAAAATTGATGTAGAATAATTTTCTAAAGCCTCAAATAATTTAAATAAAGGATGTGGAAGAAAAATAAATCAAAAATTGAATTTTAGAACATAAGTAGCCATGAAAATTAGAAATTAGTAAATAAAGTAAAGAAAAGGAGTTAGAATGAATTAGAAGTGAAAAGAAGAAAAAAGGACCCAAAAGGGGATTTTTGTAATTTTGGACAAAAAATCCAAAAATTACTAAAATGCCCCTTTAATACATCAAAAAATAATTATGGCTGTTTCTGATGTGTTGCAAGGTTCCAGAGTTAAACTTTCATTAAATTTCGACAAGAATTGATGGGTTAAATCACGGAATTTTATAAACTCAAAGGTGTTTTAATGGAGGTTTAAGAAGATGAGGAAGAAGAAGAAAGAAGAATAATGATAGAAAGAAGAAGCTAAGAAAAAATATGGAGAAAAGAAAGAGAAAGAGAAGAAGAAGAAGAAACTAAAAGAGAGAGACCTTAAAGGAGAGAGGGAGCTTGTGGCTACACCTATGGAAGAAGAAGAGAGAGGGGAAC
>JAOXJP010037258.1:0-16558 GCA_025762735.1 Platanus orientalis
GGGAAAGCATATGTAGATATGTGGTTGTTTAATGAACTTTACTAATTTCTATGTTTAAGAACGGTAAACTTCCTTCAAGCCTTCCATAAGGGCAAGGAGAAACTGTCTTCTCAAGGACCATCACAAATGTCCTATACGGCTAAGAGGAAGGAAAGCACATTCGAGGGCAAGATACCCTTGAAACAAGGTGAGGTATTTGTAAAATCAAAATCTCAACCATACACTTATGATAAGTTAGCATGGAATAGCCTTCAAACCAAATAAGGTTTCTTCCTCTAGATGATTTCATGAAAATGCCTCTACTTCTAAAAATCCCAAATGATAAGCTAAAAGAATTTCCTGATCCTCTCATACTCTATCTTCTAGGAAAAACTATTTTCAATTCAATGATCCTAGAAGAACTCAATCATCCTCTTTTGCTGAAACACTTATGAGGAAACAATCACAACCATATGTCCCTAGAAAACCAAGTTTTATACTACTATTGTGGTCTAGAAGGGTACATGAAATATGATTGTAGAAAGATGATAAATGACATTAAATCCCAAAAACACCAATCTTCAAGAAAAATATTAATGGGAAAAATGTCAACACGAGAATCTATTTTCAAAGTATTAAAAATAGAAACCTTCAAAAGAAGAAGGATCTAATCCATCCACAAAACACAAATGGAAAAATATGGGTTAAGAGAGATGAGCTAAAATGCTTAGTCATCTATACAACTCAAATAGCCGAGAACACATCAAGGTGGTACCTTGATAGTGAGTGCTCTAGACCCATGACCATGATAGATGATTGTCTGTCAATCTTGAGGAAACTCAAGTGGGAGTGTCACATTTTGTGACAGAGACATTGCCAAGATCATAAGCAAGGGAACTATAGAAGTCCCCAAAATCCCCAATGTCCCATTTATGCAAGGCCTAAAGTATAATCTAATTAGAATAAGCCAAATCTGTGATAAAAGCTATGGGGTGTATTTTGAGAAAGATATGTGTGAGATTAAGAACGAGGAAAGTGATGAATTCCTTGTCAAAGGTTAAGGGACATCTAGATCTCTAGAAACTTCTCTACATGGACTCGGTTAGTCCAACAAAAATGGAGAGTTTAGGAGCTAAGAAACACTTCATGATAGTAGTGAATGATTTCTCATGTTTCTCTTGAGTGGCATTCCTAGAAGAGAAACACGAATCCTTTAATGAGTTACAAAAGAACTCAAAGTGAAAAGGGCTTTCCCATCAAGCTCATACAAAGAATCCATGGAAGGAAATACAAGAACCACAAATTCTTGGATTTATGGAGTGAGAAAGGATCAAGATAAACTCTCATCATAGAAGAAAAAGGATCTCAAAAGGATTATCATATGATGATATCATTGGTGATCCAAAGGATAGAATGAGAACAAGAACACAAATTAGAAACATCTTAAGTCATCATTATTTCACCATCAAGTTGAAGCTCAAGGAAGTATAAGATGCTCTAAATAAATCGGATGGGTTTAATGTCATAAAAAAGAAGCTCAGTTAAGTAAATAAGGATGATACATAAGTTCTAATTAGGAGATCCATTGTTAAGAACATCATCAAATCAAAATGAATATTTAGAAACAAACGTGACAATCATGGCATAATGTCCAAAAATAGAGCTTCACTTGTAGCTAGTAGATATGCCCAAACTTGAAAGCATAGATTTTGAGGAATCACTTGCTCTTCTGGGCCAAGGAAAAGAGTATTTGAACCATGCTTGAGGGTTATGATTCACTATAATTCCTAAGGGAATTTCAAGTAGTCTTAAGGGGGTGATACTGATCTACAACTCTTAATGCAATTGATCGTGTCCAATCTCTTTTTGTGTGACTTATGTTTTGCATGTTTGAATTCTTCAAAATCATTGATTGAGTGATTATAATATGTGAAAGTTAGGTGGAGTCACTTTTCACATAAAGAAAGAGTCACATCCCTAAAAAAATCATAAGTGAAAAGGAGTGTTCAAATAAGGAGGAGGCTAATCATGTGAAAATTGATCAATTAAGGCAAATCTGAGCATTTTTAGCACAACCGGATTTATCCGATATCCGAATCGATCCACCTGGATCCATCCGACATAGCCAGATTAATCCTACACGGCAGCTCTAGCGGGAATCAAACCGTTAGCACAAAAAGGCAAAAAAATTTAAATCTTTTTCATTTTCATCTTGCTCACCCTCCTCTATTGTGTTCCCCTGAGCTTGTCATTCCCAAATCCATTCTCACTCATCTTCATAGCTCCACCAAAAAGGGATGATCCTAAAGGGAAAGGAAAGACATCTTCATCGAAGTAGCTAGTTCACAAGCCTACTCGTCCACCTTTGGTCAACTATGGATATTTCTTGATGCCTCCCGCCTCTCGAACTACGAGCACTATTTCTCAAGGAGGCCGATAGCTGTTGAGAGGTCTGTCCATGAGAAGGCTCTCTTTGACACACTTGTGGGGTATGAGCTAGTGCCTGGTGGATGGGAATCCTTGATGACCATCAAGGGAGAAGTCTAGGAAGAAGCAGTTCGGGTGTTTTGGTCAAATATCCATGACTCCAGCCTCGAAGACCTCACCTTCCATACAGAGGTCTATGGAGTTTAGATGGATGTTGATCCATTAACGCTATCCACACTACTTGGGATAGCCAGGCCTACTAGCCACGCAGTGGCATTCCCTCCCAAGGAGCTGGACAAAGTCATCATTTCTGAGGTGTTTGGTTGTGAGGGCAAGAGTTGGTCATGGAAGCTTCAGGCCATAGAGTGCCTGCTCGAAGTGAGGTTGCTGAATTCAATCTTCACGTACAACCTCTTTCTGACCATACACAACAACGACATGCTAGACATGATGATACATGTCATTTACTCCCTCCTTACAAAGAAGGAGGTCAACGTAGCTGCTATCTAATGCCACGTCATCATCACTGAGGCACGGAACTTCAACACCTCACAGTTGCTCCCTTATGGTGTTATGATTACACACCTATTGGAGGTATATGGGATCTCATTCCCCAAGGATGCCACCACCCTGAAGCAGGGTTCAAAGATAGGCCAGTACACTATCCGGTGAATACTTCATGAGGGCACACGCTCGAAGAAGCAGAAGATACCCTCTAAGGCTAGATCATCCATTACTCTAGCTAGCTCAGTACCTCCACCACTAGTACCCATAGAGGTTCCGCTTGCGACTATGCCTCCACCACCAGAGTTAAATGCTCCTCCACTAGCTCCGCAAGGCGAGCCCCCAGTGCCCATATATGTATGAGACACCTTAGACGGTGTCGAGGAGTTGTCTAGGTGCATTATTGGTCATCTCAAGAAGATGACGGACAAGCTCAATAGTATTGAGCTTCGAGTTGAGTAATTGGAGCATACGGTGGCTCCCCAACTCCACCATCCCAGTGTCCCGCTTAATCTCAGGGCATAGAGTGAGGAGGATGCAGACGAGGATGGAGATGAGTGATAGTGAGGATGAGTGTTTTATCTTGTATATCCATCACATTTTGTACATCACTCATATTTTGTAATCCCCAAAGACCTTAGAATTTTGAATATATGAATGTAAAAGAACTTTTTTTTGTCTTATGTCACATCTATATCTCTGTTGTTTATTTTCCTTGTTTACATTTTATTCCTTATGCAAATTTCATGACAAAAAGGGGGAGAAATATTCAATTGAGTTCAGGGATATAGGCATGATATAGGGGGAGAGAATGCTATATGAGCATTCATATAGGGGGAGTAACGTAATGCATCGAGTATGCATTTGAGGGAGAGCTAATTGAGAAAGTTAAGAAAAGAAGCTAACTTGTAAATTTTTAATCTTACAATTTTCTCTAATGCAATGAACCAAAATATATATATTATTGCATTTCATGTCCTTGCTTGAGTATGCTTGCTTGATCATGTTTATTTTCATTTGACTATATTGGCTTAAGAGAGGTATTGTTTGTCAAATGTGATTTCAGGTTACGAGGCCAAGCATCTAAGTAAAGTTCTTGAACTAAGAGCCCAAACACAAATCAAGGGGGAGTTCAAGAGTATAAAAATCAAGAGTTCAAGACTTCAAGTCTCCTCATGTGGTTAAATGTATCACTCTTACATTTTCATGGAGTCTGTAAATTCATTGCATATATTTATTGTACTCCATCCATGTATTTCAATATGTTTTGTCATGGAATTTCCAAAAGGGGAGATTGTTAATGTATATTGTCAATTCCATAATTTGTAAAATATATGGAGTGGTAGATTAGGCATGGCATGAGCTCATTGCATATCTTAGTCATGTTTGTAATCATCAAGTGGTTGGTTTCCAAGAAGGAAGGCGAGCTCCAAACACTTGAAGCCGAGGATGATCCGTTCCCAAGATTGCCAAAGGTTTGAAGACTTGAAGACCTGAGGTTCATCAAGTTCAAGAAAGGTTTATAAAGTTATATAATGTGATAAACATAGGCTAAAAGGAACAAAAACCCTTTGCATGACCCTAGAGACAAACCCATGCCACCTATATAGGTTCCCAAGTGAGTGAGAGTAGGTTCAAAGCACATTGGTATAAAAATAGGGGAATCGGATCAATCCAGGTGGTGTCGGATCAATCTGCTACTTACCGGATTGATCCGATAAAGCTCGGGTGTCTTAAACTGAGACACTGAATCAATCTCGGTATGCCGGATCGATCCTTGTAGATCAATCCGATATAGCCGGATCGATCAACAATTGCAGAATTTCAAAAAATATATGAGATCTACATCTGCAATTTTTTTACCATTGGGATAGATGCCATATCAAGGGTGCACGACTATGCTCATCCCCTATAAATATGAAAGAAGCTCAAGTGAGCTCTCTAACACACAAAATCATATTGAACAATAAAGAGAAGAGAGAGCTAAGGCATTTACACCTCCTAACTAGCAAAGGCTCATTCCTATGAGCTTTGATTAGAGATCAAGGAGCCTTCAAGTGCTTCCCCAACACTTTATATTGAAAGAATAAGAAGAAGGAAGCAAAGTGAAGGGTTTACTTGGTAGTAAACCCTTGTAAGAAGCTCCAAGAAGCAAAGAGGCACTCTTAGAAGCTTGATAGCACACATTGACACACTAGCTCAACAAAGGAGCAACCACTTTCAAGTGCATCAAGCAATACACAAGCCTTATGAGGTAATTTGTATTGACTTCTATTTATTTTGAGACTTTAGCACCCGCCGAAGACACTGTGTATAGACCAAAGCACTACCGCCGGAGACACCGGGTATAAACCTCTTCCGCTAGAGACACTAGGAGTAGAGCTTGCTTTGCAAGTAGATAGGTTTTATAATTTTAACCTTGATTGTAATGTAATTCAATTTAAATAAAATTTAATAGCTCTGTTGTGAGCTTTGAGAGTGGGTGTAGGCCCGAGTGCCGAACCACTATAAATATTGTGTTGTGTGTTTGCTTGTTATGTGAATTGACTCTTCTCTCTATCTTTACATAGCATGTATAACATGTTCCATATGATCTTTCAAATTTTCTATTAAGTAGGAATTTAAATTAATTAAAAGATTAAATTTAAGAATTGCCACTTAATTGCACTTGTAATAATTGAATTATATCTTGGTGTGCATTAAATTCCAAAAACTACAATCATATCCAAATTGGAATTTTAAAGTGGGGGTTAATTAAAATAATTTTCATAAATCCTATTCACCCTAGGATAAAACTGGACTTTACCTATGTTATAAAAGACTTACTTGAAAGACTCCAAAAAAAGGTAAACAAATTGGTAGGTATCTGAAAATATACTGCCCCACTGTTTGGGAGGCCGTAAAAAAAAGAATAAAACAAAAAAACAAAAAGAAGGGGCCGATGGTATATCATTTAAACAAAATGTAAATTGTTACATTATCCTAGGGATCAGCCAAGATGGCTAGAAAGTGCACAAACAAGAATGAAATGAAACCATCAAACATTCGATGATGGTTTAAATGCCTCTAGGATGTTTTGGGAAACCTCAGCCTATAATGCCAAGATACTCTGCTTCTTCTCAATTGAAATGTCACGAGTACCTTACCAGGAGTTCACATGGCTCTTCATGCTTTTGAACCATTCCATAGAAGCCATTGATTGTTGAGTTGTCATGCTAATCCTCCACTAAGGTTCTTTGGTAGCTAGGCAATTGGCCAAAAGAGTCTCGGTTAGGTGGTTCTGATGGGCAATTAGTTTGGTAATCAAGGCATTAAGAAGTTCGATTTCAGCATTGGTAGCATTGGTCAAGTTTGTCATCTCCTTAATATTTTTCTCTAATGGGGCAAGAATTGCATTATCTAAATTAAATTCTGCCTTAAGAGATAAGAGGTGGGTGTAAAGCTGCTTATAAGAAGAAAGGAATTGGTCGGCCTCAGTATGGTGCGATTGGATTCATGGAATACATTGGCAAAACCTACTAATTTATAGAGATAATTTGCAAACTCATTGAAACAGTTGCAAGATGGATCATCCTTTGATTGAAACAATGTAATGGTTAAAGCAATCGAAACCCGGGAAAATGGATGAATGAACTAGGCATAGGAGAGGGAGAAGAGTGGCTCTACCATGGCATTCACATCAACAAATTTATCTATAGGTGGAGGCTGTTCAACAGTTAGACATTTGTCAAGGGATTTGTTAGGGAAAATGGTTGTAGAATTGGCTGCCATGCTATGTCTTTTGGCTTGAGAAGTTTGGATAAATGATTCGGGTGCTACTTTAAGAAAACTTCAATCTTTAATCACTTCTCTAGCTGATTCTTCTATCTAACAAATGAATTTTTTTATCGCATTTCTGTTGGGATAACAAGAGGCAAGTCATCACCTTTCTCAAGATTTCTAGGTAGTGGAGGGTTTGGCTCATTAGGTGACTGAAGATATAGTGAATTGGTGTTCTGCATGGACTATTTGGTTTTGAAGAAAAATTGTTGTCAGCACCCAAATTTTGACTTGGGTTAATCAATGGGATTAGATGGGTTCACTATAGAAATGGATAGGATCATACTCTAGACACCCTTGGTTTAGGAAAGATAGTCCAAGACCCTGGCATTCCTTGAACCCCAGACACTAAGATTAGATCTAAACTCTAGGTGGTTAGACATTCCCAATGGATACTTTGGTTGCAAAGTGCAATATCAATGCCAAAACTCTACTCAAGGATTAGTCAAACTAAACCCTAATTTCTCCAGAAAACACTCTAGGGCTATGAGGGTCCAAATTTCAATCTACCAACCTCATTTCATTATGAATTTGTCAACTTTCATAAGCCTTCCCACATTGAAGCATCAAAGGCTGACAAATTATCATTTTTCCTTTATACCTTTAAAACATTCTAACTTTAGTCTATTAAACCCATTTTCTCTAAAATTCTCCAACCTTCATAAGTCTTCCCACATTGAAGCATCAAAGTCTAAAAAGTTACCATTTTTCCCCTACATTATCAAAATTTATCATTTTTCCTCAAAGATTGGACCCTCAATAAATCCCAGAAATTTCCCTCATCACTAGAGACCTTCAATTAATTTATCCTAGGGGCACAGAAAATCATCTCTAGTTAACATTTCTCAGAGACCTTCAGTTAATTTATCCTGGGGCCACAACAAAAATATCTCTAGTTAATTTATCCCAGAGATCTTCAGTTAATTTATCTTGGGGGTATAGCAAAATCATTTATGGTTAATTTATCCGAGAGTCTTTCAGTTTATAACCTTTATCTAGAATGGGGGCAAAGGATACAATTCACTCCATAGATTATGTAAGTCTTTCAGTTTTTAACCTTGTCTAGAATGGGGGAAAAGGGATACAATTCACTCCATAAATTATACGAGTCTTTCAGTTTGTAACCTTTGTCTAGAATGGAGGCAAAAGATACAACTCATTATAAATTATGAAAGTTTTTCAACTTGAAATCTTTGTCTAGAATGGGGGAAAATGATACAATTCATAATTTATAAAAATCCTCCAACCTTTGTCCTGAATGGGAACAAATGGTACAATTCAATCCATAGCTTATGAGAGTCTCTTAGTTTGTAACTTTGTCCAGAATGAAGGCAAATAACACAACTCACTCCATAAGCTATATGAGTCTTTTAGTTTGTAAAATTTGTCCAAAATAAGGACAAACAAAATGATTGATTCATTAGACCATGTACCATGATTAATGTAAACCCTCAAAGGAATTCATGATTAATACATACAATTAAGTGTAGGCTCATAAAAAGGGAGGCAAAGTGACATTTAGGCAACAACTAACATCACTAACAAATTCCTGTTTTCATCAACATTTTTCAGCATATCATCTCAAGTCATCTGCATTCATTACATAGTAATCAATTCTTACTAAACATAAGACATACTCAACAAATTCTAACCAAATAAATGTTTGATTATTTTCATACTAAATGTTTGATGATTTCAATCTAATTTGTCAAGTAGTTGTGCCCTATGTCGATGACTTACATGTCTCCCGATGCAATGCATATGCTAATAGTAATACCACCAGGAGCAGAGAAAGAACCATTAGCCCTCATTTTTCAAAAAAAAAAAATCTCTCAATCAGCTAAGACCCAATTTCAAGATTTGATAAAACCATGATTCACTTCAACAGATTTGCAGAAAGTTGATTGAATGGATTCTTTATCTAATAAGGCATTTCAGAAAGACAAGCATTGCAAAAATCATCAACCCAAAAGGTTGAAAACAATTTTAGCCCTCTAGTTTATTAGCTAAAATGGTTCTATATTTAGAAAAATAACCTACCCAATATCCATGAGTTATGCAAAAGTGAAGGTATTATCTCATCCAAGTCAAAATTAAGGTACTTCTTTCCATTGGTACATGTGGCCTTGCCACACATACCAAATGGGGCATTTATCAGCACCCGAAATTTGACTTAGGTTAATCAATGGGATCAGATGGATTCATTGTAGAAATGGATAGGATCAAACTCTAGACACCCTTGGTTTAGGAAAGATAGGCTAAGACCCTAGCATTCCCTGAACCCCAGAAACTAAGATTAGATCTAGACTCTAGGTGGTTAGACATTCCCAATGGATACTCTGGTCACAAAGTGCAATATCAATGCCAAAACCCTATTTAAGGATCATTCAAACTAAACCCTAATTTCTTCAAAAAACACTCTAGGACTACAAGAGTCCAAATTTCAATCTATCAACCTCATTTCATTTTGAATTTTTCAACTTTCATAAGCCTTCCCACATTGAAGAATCAAAGGCTGATAAATTACCATTTTGCCATTATACCTTCAAAACATTCTAAATTTTAGTCTATTAAACCCATTTTTTTAAGAATTCTCTAACCTTCATAAGCCTTCCCACATTGAAGCATCAAAGGCTAGAAAATTACCATTTTACCCCCATATTCTCAAAATTTCTCATTTTTCCTCAAAGATTGGACCCTCAATAAATCGTAGAAATTTCCCCTATCACTTAAATAACCCCAAATCAAATCTTGTGCCCTCTAATCATGATTATCTTTGAAAAGCTATAACAAACAAGAATTTATGGGGATTCAATCAACCTTCAAAATCTCAATATTTCCCTAAACCCTCAAAAGACAATTTTGTCTATATTTGACCTACGGTAAGCTCACTCCTGGAAATTCTTCAGACTGCCAAATTTAGAACAATTAGTAGTCGAATCTCAGTTTTTTCCAAGGTTTCAAAACCAACTCTCTAAGATGGATATTATTAAACCCATTCCATATTATATTCTTTAATTTCTCCAAATTAAATCCAATCATTTTCAGCAAGTGATGAACCTTTGATAGATTCTCGAGAATTCACTAAAGATCAGAAATTCAGCTAATCAGTTGCCCTACTTTGGCAGTTCCAAGACCTTCAAGAGACTCACCCAGACTAGGGTTATCCAAAGATTCAGCTCACTCCAATCATCACATTCTCTCCCAGTCTAATATAAACCACTTTTATCTATATCTAACACTCGATGAACCTCCAGGAGTTCTCCCGGAACCAAAATCTCTCAAGGTCAATCTCATTTTCTTATATTGTTTGATATCTTCAAAGAAACCCCTAATAGACAGGTCCATTTGCAAGCTCAACACAACCTAATTACTCATTTTCAAATCCTGGTTATGTTTTTTTTACCAAGTGACCCTCTTTCAACAACCTTCTGGGAACTCTCTGGGAATCTAATTGACAGTCTGTTAGATCATGCATTCTTGAGACTCTAAAGCCTACAATATTGTGACCTACATTTTTTCCACCTTAGACTCAGCAGACACCCGTCTCAATTCCATAGATAATTTAGCTATGGACAGATCAGGGTTTTAAATACAAAATTTGACTTGGGTATCAGTTTTGTGAATGGTCTGAACCTGTGTCTCACAAAACTCAAAGGTTATCTTTCATATCAAGACCTTAAGATTTAATTTTACCATTTTACCCCTACCATATAGGTTTAAAACAATTTGGAGCCATTCAGACTCAATTTTAACCTACCTACACTCATCTAAATTCAGTTCCGGCAATTACGTTGCGACTAGAGCATCCGAGAGAAGAAAAATGCACATAAGATTCAAAACTTTCTAAGTTATAGATCTCAAAAAATAGACTCGGACAATAAAGGGGTCCAAAATCCAAAAAACCATTATTATTTTCTTGATATTTTCAAAAAAATCCATCATTACTTTTTTCATATTTTTAAAATGCCATCACTACACTTTCAAAAATCCTAAAAGTGGTTTTAGATTAGGGCCTTTGATTTGACATCAACTCAAAACGCTTTTGATGGAAGGCTATGATTTAATCCTCTAAACCCCTAGCCCATCATCCACCATCTAATCCATCAAACCCATCCAGCCATTGATTTTCCACCACCTCATCTCCACCCTTCATCTTCTCCTCCCTTGCCACATGGAATGTATCTACCCCCCTTCCATAATAAATGGCTATTATCTAATCCCTAAACCCCTGGCCCATCATCCACCATCCACCATCCAATACATGGCATGTATCTACCCCCTTTCATAATAAATGGTCATGATTGATCCCTTAATCCCTTAAATTCATCATCCACCCTTGAATCCCTAAAGCCCATATAAACCCTTAATTCTTCCACCTCCTTACCACCACCCTCCATTCACTCCCCTTTGCCACATGACACACATCCAAGCCTTCCCCTTTCTTAGCCATTAGGAGGAGGCTACCTCACCCCACATGTGTGTGGCTGAGGTGCTTCCACTTAACCCCATCCAAGTGGCCCATTCTCCACCACAAATTCTAGTGGGTCCCACTTACCATGCACATCCCCTACATCCCATGGCCATCACCCCCATCCTTTCATCCATATAGACCCCGACCCATAAATACCCTCCATTCAGCCACAACAAGGGGAGGAGAAAAAAAGGAAGAAAATAATAGGAAAAAAGAAAGAAAAGATTTCAAGAAAAAGTGAAAGAAAATAAAAGAGAGAAAGAGAAAGGAAAGTGGAAGGAAAGCTTGTGCTGAGGTAAGTACCCCACCCCTTTTCTTTTTCATAGTTTAGAAACCTTTAAGATTGCTATAATTGACCCCATGGAACCCCATTGAAATCCCCTAATGGTGGAACATAGGGGAGACAAGTTTGTCTCCCCTTTTCGTGTCTTTGCTATGACCTATTGGGATGTGAGAGTCATAACTCCTTCAATTAGAGGATTTATGACTTCAAATTTGGACAGTAAGTCACTGTCATGGTGATTTACCCACCCATTAATTTTCATAGACAATGGATGCTCGAAATGGACTCCACTTATTCACTAATTTGAAGTGTTTTTACACTTCAAAGGTTGAGATATGTGGGGTGTTTGAATTTTAATTCTTTATTTTTTATGATTTTAGATTAATTCTTTCTTTGTTTATTAAGTAACTAATTTATATGATTTAATTAATTTTTATGTTTCACTTTACTTAAGTTTTGGCATTTTATCAGATTTATTCTTTAACTATTTTCTGTTCATTTTATTCTGCATTAAATTTTGTCATTTCACTTGTAGATCAAATATTTATTTCTTTGTACATTGTTTTGTTCTAATTCTTTCTTCAGTAAATTTATAAACTTGTTAAGAGTTTGCATGTCAAATTTGAGCCTGATCCAGTGGGTATAGCCCTTGGAATGGACCCCGTAACCCATGGACCTCACTAGGTCTGTGCAGATTTTTCTTAAAACCACCACTTTAAGAAATTCAAAGGGGGGTTTACACCCACCCATTGGACCTAGGATTTTGCAGAGAGGTCTCTAGGATATTGATCCAACTCTCTAAAAAATCTAGTGTCTGTAGACCCCATTTGATGGCCCAAAAGAGCCAAGGAGTAGGCTGTTGGATTTTTATCTAAGACCATACGCTTGAATTTTTTAGATGATCCAAGCTTATGCCTATAAAATTCAGGCGTACAACTCAAATTCATCTATTTATTTCTTCTCATTGGCATTCAAACATTGTTAGGTTAGAGAGCCACCCTAAAAAGGTGGGAATTGGGGTGCCTATCACCTTCCCCAATTGCAATCAAACAGCTTACCCGAATCTCTGAAAAACCTAGATTAGTCTAAGGTCATTCTAGGCCCAAGGGTGTAAACTGGGCTGCAAGGCCCACACCCTTTCTTTCCCCAGGAAATGAGTCAGATGTCCAACCTCGTCTGTAAAAACCCAAGTTGGTGGTGACTCCAAACACCAAGCCTTGGCTGACCCCATGTTGGCTTAGGCACCATATCTGCAAAGTGGGTGGGCGACCATCCCGAGTCCTTTCTACGATGCCTAAAATCATGTTGATCTATCTCTTTCTTCTTTTTGTAGAGGAAGGTAAAGGAGAATCTTATTCTATTTTGTCTTCTTTCTCTTCTCTAGTTACTTCATGTTATTCACACATTGCTTATTCCTCACTTTCTTCTACTTTTCTCATCTGGTTCTTCTTTTTCCTCTTCTTCTTTTGTTCTTTTTTTTTTTTAAATGCTTCTTTCCTTTCTTCTTCTCATATAACTTGGATTACCATGTCATTTTCACTTTCTTCTTCATCCTCTTCATCAAGATAAACAATTATGGATTTTTGGACTCTTACCTTTAGCCAACATTTAGGATCATAGAAGAAGGCCTGAGTCTTACGAGGTCCAATATCTTATTTTCTTTTAAAGCAAACCTCTAAAGGGGTTTTGGTAGAAATGTTGGCTTGAGGAGTCTTGGAAGGGGTAGTTGTTGGCCCTGCGTTTTTAAAGAAAGTAAGAATATTTAAGCCAAAAAAATATAGGAAACAAAAAGAGAAATTGTATCTGAACCTCTATATTTTCTTGGAAGCTTGGCCAAACTTTGGGTTGACACTTTAGTAGTTTTAGATAGAGTGGGATCCAGGGCTTAGAGATTCATGGTACAACTAAAAGCTTTAGCCACCTTGGAAGGAGGAAGTTTTTTGGTCATGGATAGGCTGAAGGAGAACCTGCTAGAAAGACTGATATGGGGGAAGGACCAATCTTAAAGTCTCCTAAAGTAAGTTGTGCTAAAAGATTCTCAATGGAAGGCTAAATCAAAACCTTCATAAAAACTTTTGCCACCATTCTCAAAAAGTGGCTAAAGAAGCAGGCTAACGTGGTAGATGAGCTAAAGAAAATTGAGTCTTTGCTTACTGATATTTAGTGTTCACATTGGTTATGGATTTCTCTCCTCTGTCTCCTTCAAGAATCATGAGACTAAAGGGAGGATTATTGAGAGTATGTGGCCAAAAGGGTTAGGATGAGTTCCTTAAGGCCAAATTTTTCTGCTAAACTAATAAGGAGCATAAATTTCTACCCATACTTGAGGGTTGTTGTCAAATTGACCATTGAAATGAAGAACTGGGTGATCAAGAAACTTGCCTAGATATCTTGTTGCCTTGTGGACAAATCTTCATCGACCTAGTCTATTAAGTACTTGAACCATACTAGATCGGAATGGAAATATTCGAAGGGATAAAATAGGTGATTAGATTGATCAATAATCAAATCACATAAAAACTTGAAGTAATGATCACACACGTACCTCTTGTGAAGAGAAGTCATCCAACAATGACCATAGCATTACCGGAGCTTGATTTCAATTAGAGAGCAACACTCTAGGTTAGGAAGTCATAAAACTAGAGTTTGATGAGCTAATACAGACTTCCAAAAGGGTTTAGCTTGTGATTAAAGATTTTCCAAATACCTCTATAGGTATGTGAAAGAAGAAAAGGGGCTAAAGCGAGCTTATGGTGGGAGGTTAAGGAAAAAGCTATACAGACGAATTCCTTAGTCATTTGGCCAGACTGAATACAAATAAAAAAAAATTTCAAGTCTACTAGAGAAGGAAAGGGCAATGATATTTGTGACTTACTTTTTTGTCTTCGAAACCCTCCTTGGCCAAGATAAAAGAGCCATAGGAAATATAAGAACGGGAGACATATGTTAAGTCATGGGTATGTAGTTTGTCAATCCCATGGTCAAACAATATATGTAAGTCTTGTAAGAATCCCAAATGTGCCAAAGAACATAAACTCATCATGAAGACTTAAGTGGACCAAAGACAAGAAGACCAAGATATGAAGTTGAGCCCCAACCAAGCCAAGGTATATGCATGCATCCATATAGGCATATAGGATGGTGTATTAGGCCTTGAAGTGGCCTATCCATGTGTGACAAACATGGTCAAACATGGTCTAAGACCCGGGTAAAATGCCCGTGCGATTGACCCCATAAGCAGCTGAAAATTCCTAGTTCAAGACAACCTGATAGATCACAAAGTGCTTGATCGATCAGGAGTCATTAGGAGTAGCTCCCAGACAAGGCAGCAAATGATGCTCCATCATGCCTAATCAATCAGGGGACCCTGAGCTAGGAGACAGCACATGATGCATATTCACTCCTAACCGATTAGATCCTAATCTATCATAAGCAAGCTGATCAATCAGGGTTGTGAAATGCAAATTTTGAACTCCGCTTTTCTTCATCTATGGTTAATTTTTGTGGCTCATTTTGAAAGATTCCAATTATGTGATTGACAGTGGATTCTATTCACTATAAGAGGGAAAGTTTTTCTTTAGGAAAATCACTTTAAGCATTTGAAAAAGTATTAGTACCCTTTCCAAATTGGAGCCTTCATTGAATAGAAACCCTTTCTTTCACTATTTTTGAGCTTTGAAGCCTATTACCTTGTTGAGAAAAACATATACTCTACTCTCTTTACCATTAACTAGTATCTTTGAAGAGAAACACTTATGGGTTGTCCCAAGAGGAAATCCTAGCTTGGTTAAGCTCTAGGAGCTCAAGAACCAAGGCTTAAAGCATTATGGGTGAACTAAGACACACTTGCTCAACAAGGAGCACTCCCACTTGATATAGTAGCAACATCAGCCATATTGTGGTAATATTTTTTTACTCTTGCATTCATTTTCATTATGATCTTGCTTTGCTTCTACTGAAAACACCAGAAGCTTGACCATAATCGCCAAAGACACTTAGTGTCTTGTGTAGCCTGCCAAGGGCAAGTAAAATAGGTTTTGTATGTTTTTTTACCTAGATTGTATTAGGTAATCTAAATGAAATATATCTAATCTCATTAGTGAGCTTTAAAAGAATGGACGTAGGTCATCGTGTCAAACCACTATAAATATCTTGATGTGGATTGATTATGTGATTGCTTATCTCTTTACTCTTATGCTTGTAGCTACTCTTGCACACCACCTATTTGATAATATTTCTGAGTAGACTCCTTATAGCACACACACACTTGGTTTAATTCTAAAAAGACTAAAATTGAAATAAAATCAATCCTAACAATCTAAAAAAAGGTAAAGAAATTTAGAAATCCTATTCACCTCCCTCTAGGATAAACCTATGTGGTATTTCAACATCAAAAGTAAGTTCTTGGTTAATCAAGGCAATAATATTGTCACCATTATCTAGGAGAGATAAGTCATCGCACAAATATGCATCATAGTTAGGTCAACAAGGCCACAACCAAAGAAGAAGGCATTGAAGGTATGGCTCTAGAAATAGGCCACCGAAGAAAGAAGAATTCTATCCATGGGAAAGTTGTACCATGGGAGTTGGATAGATTCAAAATATCTAACTCTTCCTAGAGTTTACCAAAAGCCTTCTGGACATGATCTAGTTAGCAGATTCATACATCATTTTGTTTTGGACATGTCTTTGGTGAGTAGCCAGAGAGCTATTTATCCTAGTCTAATCAACCCTCATGAAGTAGAAGTTTTTCTCCAGGAAAAAGGGGTAGATATCCGAATAGGGGTGGGCATGGGCCGGGCCTGGCCCTCAAATTATAGACCGGGCTTGGGGCGGGGCTTGGGCCCGTAGGGGTGGGATCGGGCCGGGGTTTAGGCCCGGCCCTCATTAATTGACCGGGCCTCGGGCCGAGCTTCGAGCCTACCCATGAATTTTAAAAAAAATGTTGAGATGTAGGTTTGAACTCTAGACCTATCTAAGGTTCAAAACTTCGACTTTGATGGATTATTCGTCATGAGGATTAATGGAAATTTCACTAGAATGCTTCGAAATATTATAAAAATTATGTAAAT